>JABXWE010004292.1:0-34999 GCA_014611495.1 Limonius californicus
ACTTAGCAGAAGCTGGTCCTTCCAACTGTTCTTCTTTGCGAAAGCAGCAACATTCCGTTTCACCGAAAGATATTTGGCCCGTCCCAAAATAAAAAAAAAGGGTAACAAATAAAGGCCCTAAACCAGTAAAGGCTGCCTTAATAACGTCCTCTCCTTACAAACTTGCTTTAGAAGAAGCAACAGAAAAGAGGCAGAAAAAGAATTAAAAAAAAAAACTCCAGAAAAGAAAGAAAGGAGAAAAATCTAGCAAATAGGTGTGAACCAAAAGAGGTAAACAACAAACTAAGAAGACCTATTAAAACTTCTTGTAAAAGAAAGGCAACTCTCTACCGAGCAGTCGGACGAGGAGTCACAACATTCGGATATAGACTCAGGAGAGTCGGTTCTCGATGCCTCCTTTGGAGTTTCAAAACCTAAAGACGATGATGCTGTTTGCCTTTTTTGTGAAGGAAGGTATTCTGAAGATTCCAGGGGCGAACTGTGGGTGCAGTGCCTATTGTGTGAAATGTGGGCATACAATGAATGTGCTGACTGTGAAAGCGACACTTACATATGCGATTTTTGTAAATAAAATTACTACAGTTTTATAAATGTAATCTTAGTAATAAAAAAACTTGTTTTGTACTTAGCAAGTGGACTTTTATTGATGTTCACCATGGGGCTCATTACCGGCACCACTTCTTTTTCTCAGAAAATATAGTAGTTGTTAAGAATTTTTTTAAAGATGATCTGAATAGCAATACCATATATAAATTATATCATAAAGTAATTAGAACATACAGAAGTTTCTTTCTCCAATTTTCAGGGTTAATTTAATCAAAATGGTAGCAGCTATAAGAAAAATATAAAATGGGTGCCACATATAATGAAGCTGGTTCTGCAGCCTTCTTGGCCGTCTTCTTCAGCCTAATATCCTAATATCCATGTTTCTCTGTCTATAGAATCTTCTTCCTCCAGTTCTCTCTTCTGCATGGCTTCTTTTAAATCAAAATTCCAGCTCTTCCTTCGTGTTCCCTTCTTCCTCATCTGTGTTGGTTTCCATTTCCAGATTCTCTGTGGAAACCTCTCTTCATTCATTCTTCTCATGTGCCCATACCATTTTATTTGTTTTATTTCTCTTTGGCTTGTCACTGATATTTCTACTTGCATATTTTCGTTTATTATATCGTTCCTTATGTAATCAATATGCAGATTCTCCAGTACATAATCGCGCTTGATCAATTTAATTACATTAAATAAAAAGTTTTTTTGTTGCCATGCTATATGCGTGTTATTATGCGAGTATTTATTTACATTTTAAAAGTAGCACTTCTGAAGTATAAATATTCAACTCATTCACAAATAAACAGTCTATTACTACTTGCATGTTCTGCATTAAAATCAAAGCCCAATTATCGTCTTAAATTATTAAATATACCAGATTTAGTATTTATATTTGAAATTTTACTGTTTTCTGTATTACTATTTGCAAGGTAATTTTATTGGGTATTTTACAGAGGGAGCTATAAATTTCAGTAATTTTATTAAGTACCTTGCTGTGTCAAAGGGTGAGTGATGATTATGTCAGCACTGCAGCTTATTTAGCTTTAACATCTTTCTTATACAAATTACTATAAATGCATAGCATTACTGCATAGGCATGTTTTATGCATAGCTCGGAATTAGATAAGCCTTTATAAGGAGCTAGAGTTATTTTCTGACACCAATGTTATAAACAGTGTTGGAAAAAGATAAGTGAATAAAAATCAAGTTCTTGCACCAAACGTGCAATATTTCTTAGTCCTTCCTCGTCTTATGGCTTACAGAGCGAAGTAACTTGATTAACGGCACTTGTAAAAAATTGCCTTAGAAGTTTCAAGCATTTCTGTAATTCTCGTATATGGTATAATCTTTATCGTGTAAACCCTGTTTTATATATCAACTGTAAACAAATCTATCAACAACACATTGAATGACCATAGCATGATGTTGGAATTAATAAAGTTCTACTTTAATTTCGAGTTTATAATCAAAATTTCCAACTTCAAATTGAATTGACAATTACCTCAACTCCCAAATTTCGATTAGATTAAAGGTGAAGTACTATAAGTTTAATTTAGAGATTTAGATATTAATCTCTAGATTTTAAAGTTGGAATAGAAGTTTTTAAATTAAGGTTTTTCGTTTACATTAAAATATAATTGTATTTGATCTCAAATTATGTAGATTATACGAAAAGAAAATCGAAAGTTTCACTTTCAAATTTTCAACATTAATTTCACGAAAGTAATGGACTGAAACCGAGTCTGAACCCCAGAATTCAGAATTCAAAGAATAATTTTAAATTATAATTGGACGTAATTATACAGGTTGTTCCATAACCCGCGATGAAACGCCTCGTGGCGCAGTTCAGCAGTGCATACTGTATATGAAACAGCTAAAACATTTATTTTTGCCAGACTACTTTCTTTACTCGAATCACGAAAGGAAGTGGAAATTTGGTACCTGTGTATGCATGTTGCATGGTCTGCGAAAAAGATTTTTGAAGATACTATGGAAAACTATTAAAAAAAATTTCTAGACAACACAAATCCACTATTAAACAATTCATTTCCACACCACCATGAGATAGAGTTACCGACAGATTGTTTTTAATATAGTATCCCCAATGGGCCTAATCCACAGCTTAATAAAGTAGTTATCAATCCTATTCCGTACCTAAACACAAATTACTTATGAACAACAACAAAAAAACAGACAGAAACAAATCAGAATTTAAACTCTTCAAAATGACCACAACCAATATCATGATATTCTGCACATCTTACTGCAATTGAACTTAGTTCTCGCTGGAGCATGTGATCATTTATAAAGTTGCAGCCGCTTGGTTGATACGATTTGTTAAATCGTCCACAATGTTTACTGGTGTGGGATATACGTAATCCTTCAGATAACACCATAAATAAAAATGTAAGGGCGTTAGATCAGATGACCTTGGTGGCAAAACTATAGCGCCTCCATGACCAATCCACGGATCTGCAAAATAATTTTGAAGTCAAGCTCGAACCATGATTCCATAATGAGCTGGAGTACCATCTTGTTGGTATCACATATTTTGTCTAATTATCAGTGGAACTTTTTCTAATAATATTAGAAAAACTTCATGTAGAAAATGTAGGTAATTTTCAGTTATTAGAGGATTTGGCAGAATAAAATAACCAATTAAAAAATTATTTACCATACCTGCCTAAACATTGACACCGTATTAGTATTAATGACTAGGAACATGAGTTCCATGGGGGTGCTCATTTGCCCACACATGATTATTATCTGTATTGTAAACCCTATCTTGCGTAAATGTTGCCTCATCTATTTACAAAATATTGCCCATAAAATTCGGATTTTCCTGTGTTGATTTAATAGCCATTCACAGTTGCTAACTTATGTATTATAATCCTATAGTAATAAGCGTTGCAGTTTCGTATTTCGAAAAGGATGTAGGCTGTTGTCGTGACGTTGGTATGTCTAAAATACGAATTAAATCTAACACATTTTCTTTAATATTGGTTGTTTTACCATAGATGGACAACTACAACTAATACCTTTTTGTAGACTAATACTTCTTCTCTCTCGTAATCGTTGGCGAGTTCGTTTAATAACTGTGTGGTTTGGATGTCGTTTATTTGGATCCTCCTCCTCTTCAAGTCCATTCTTCTTGCCACATGGGTGGTGATTATGGATTTAATTTATTTATGTTTCTTCCAGTCTGGCAGTTGTTTTCCTTGCTGCTTCTCGGCATCGTTGTCTATTGTCTGTAATTCTAACGGCTTGTTCAACATTAGTCTCCAGTATTGATTCAATGGTATCGATCCAGCTAGTTGGTGCTCTCCCACGTCTCCACGTTTTCCATCGGGTTTTCCTTGTACACCTAGTTTTTCTAAATTTTTCCCTTGTGTGATATGATTCTACTGTATATAGTAGAGGAAAGTCTTTGTTTTGGTTTTATTTCGGCTAGGATGGAAGCGTTAGTTCTTCGTGCTGTCCACGGAATTCGAAGCATTCTCTGCCCAACCAACATTTCAAAGGCATCTATCTTTTCTTTTCTTTTTCTGAGGCGTATTGAAATACAGGTAGGAACAGAGTTTGGACCATGTTGATTTTGGTATGGTGGGTTATGTCACTCCTTTTCCAAATGTTGGTCAATTGTGTCGCAGTTGCTTTACCAAGGTGTATTTTGCGGTGGATTTCATGTTCGCAACTTCCGTCATTGGAGATGAGTAGTCCTAGGTATACAAATTTATCGACAATTTCGTAATCATGGATTTGAGGATGTATGGAGTTATTCTGTTTTGCCCTATCAATTATCATTATATTTGTTTTGAATTAGTTAATCTTTAAACAATATTCTGCGCTTATACGTTCGAGTCTCTCTACGAAAATGGTTAATTTATCCTGAGTCTTCGCGATCAGGACGGTATCGTCGGCGTACCGCAGGTTTGAGATTTTTTGGCCACCGATAGGTATTCCACCATTCCATTCTTCTAAGACCAGTCTCATTATATATTGTCTGTATATATTAAATAATACTGGAGATAGGATACAGCCTTGTCTTACACCTTTTTTTAAATTTTGCAGTTAGAGGAATATTGTTCTCCAATTCGTACAAGTGCTGAGCTACTACAGTATAGGTTTTTCATTATGTTCACTATATGTTTTGGTACTTTGGTACTAGTGTGTTTTATTTGGATGGCGTTCAACATATAGCATTGCCACTACATTACAATTACCACCAACCACTCCAATAATCCAAATCATGTCAGTGTACTCAGCAAATGTGTATTCCATTATGCAAGTGAAACAGAATTTACAGAAGAGCATAGAAAACTGTGTTTGACAACTGTAAAATTCGGAACAGCAGTGTCAAATTAAATAGAAGTTACTATCAGCCTTGCTTAAATTTGCTTTTATGCTATATCGAAATCTCGTGTTTTCAACCAAATCTTAGGATCAAAAATCTGCAATTTGAACTTGTGCCGAAGTGATTTCTATTGTTATTATCTTAAGTGTATGCATGAAGAACTATTTTCATTGATAATATCTAATAGTTTAGTTCTGTTGTTAAAGATACGCAGCATTAGAATTTTAAACTTCAAGAAGCTCCTATGAATACACAAACCTGCGAAAAATAAATGTTTTAGCTGTCTTGCGTTCAATATGCATTGCTGAACAACCATACGAGACGTTTTATCTCAACTTATGAGACCCCCTGTATAAATCCAAAAATACCAACCTTATAAAGGGAACATGAAATTTCAGTTTAAAATAAAAATTTCAGTATTTCAGTGCAAACTAACAATTTCTGCATTAATTTGGAATTTTCCAGTTTAACGTCGATATGTTGAAATTTAAGTTTAACCGTTCAGTTTAAACGCGAAATGTATTTTTATATGAAAGATATTTAGATTGTTGACGAAATTTCAAGGTAAGTTTCGAAATTTCGAATTTAAATTTGAAAATGAGATTTAAATGTAATTATTATATCTTTCAAATTACGATTTTTAACCAGAAACCTGAAAATCCCAAGTTAAAACTGCAACGTTATTTATTTTCATACCAATTACATTTGAAATTTTATATAAGAGGTTGAAAAGCAGGTACCTATTACGCTCTGAAAATTACAATATAAAATAACGTAATTGAATTTTCATCTTGAAGTTACGGCAGTTGCTATGTTCGTTTTTATGTTTCAATTAAGGTTAACTAATTAAAATTACAATATTTAGAGTTAAAACTGAAATTAGTATGGCAGTTCTAAGTTGATTCATGAAAACGTATCTATCTGAACATTAAAATTTTTATTTTATAAAATAAAATTCAAAAGTTTCAGTTTAAAGGTATAAAGAGAAGATGTTCAATGTTTCCAAATTTCATGATTATACACCTAAATTATAATCTTCTCTCAGAGTTATAATTTCACACGAAATTAGTAATTTTAAAGGTTTACAGTTCACTTGTAAACTGAAACTTTTGTTTGTTTTATATAATCAACATTTTGAGACCAGCATTTCGACTATAAACTGGAAAATTGAGTGGTTAATTTAGGGATTTTGATATTAACCTTAACATTAATAAATTTAAGTCAATATTTTGATATTTTGGCGGCGACTATAGATTTAATATTTCGAATTTATTCCCTAAAATCGAATTTGGAAGGATACAATAGATAAACACAAAGGCAGCCAGCAGAATAAAATCAGCTATCTTGTTTTTTGGATATAATATATTATATTTAAAGAGCTACTAAACAAAAAGAGGACATGGCCTAGGGATTTAGCTAGTTTAGCATAATTTTAATTCAGCATGGGGTTCTCAAAGAATTGTTTTAACCGTATAAGTGGAGGATGAAATAAGATTTGTATATTAGCTAGTAAATTTCGAATTAAACAGTAAGAAGAATTCCAATCCCGAGCTTCTTTAATAACTGAAGCAACTGCAAACCATTTTTCTTAAAATTAAGTTGTTCTTCTTCAGGGAGTATTTCATCTATAGTACTTTCAATATATGAAACTATGTATGCTTGTTTTTCTTCTCTACATTTCTCTTTACAGTTCTCAAGTTGAAGCGGTATTTTCGTGTGCGTAAACTTTTCAGAGACATGTCACTTGTCAAGCATGCACACATACGCCTTAGAGGTTTGCGTTTACTGGCGAACCCTAAAGCTCTTCTGAAACTAATTAAAATTAAGGGTATTTACTTTATTAACATTCGCTTTCTAAGGGACGTCGCGTGTGACATTTGAGGTAGAAATTGAATGTTTGTCTCGTGTTAGCTCTTTCATGTACGAGTTGAAGTAGCTCCATTTAAACGAATCTCCAAATCTAGTTAGGATAATTAGATTTTAATGTATTTTAAGTGATTCAGGTCTAATTACGAATTTCCCTAAAATATGACAAATAAACACTTGGAATTTGTACCTTATAATCCACAAAAACAGCGATGCTTTACTTAAGATAAACAATATGAATGTTCATTTTTGCCAGTTGCGAAAGGTTTCATGAAATTTATAGAAGGATCGTAACCAGTCCACATTCTCATTTATGTATTCAGGTATCAATATTTTGAGTTTTGAGATAATTATCATTATAATAACTGAAAACTACTTTGTTGCGAAAAAATTGGAATTACGTATTTTGAGGTTTCGATATTTGAAATTTCATATTTAGATATTAAGAAGAAACGATTAAATTTAGAGATACCTACATACAACGAAGTGTTGCTATTCTAATATCCAAATTTCTTCTTTAAATAAGAAATTTCGATTTGAGCCTTATAATTTCAAGCTCAAACTGCACTTTTTCTGAGTTTGGTGGACACTTCTAGATAGTGGTTAAGTTGTAATTATTTAAATTTTAGAATAGTCTTATGATAAAAAAATTAATTAAACAGTAATAAGGAATTCCAGATCATGTTCTAATATTCAGTGTAATATGAGAAATTACTATTTTAATTTGGCAGATTGTATTTAAGACAAGCAATTCGAACTTTTGCTAGCAGTGCATTACATCGAGGAACCTACACGAAGATCGCAATCGCACTAATTCTTATTTATGTATTCACAAATATAATTTTGTGTGCTTGAGTGAAATCCCCTTCAATAGCAGATCATTATTTTGATAACTGTTATGGTTTCTTTTAATAGTTATAGCTTTAAATATTTTGAAATTTCAGTGTTGCAATCGCTATGTGGGATTTAATTATGCTATGTTATTAAAAATAGGTACGTTGAGGTTTCAATATTTGAAATATCTATATCTGTAATGCAAAATTTTGAGTTTGGAGAAGGAAGTGTTGTTATACTTAAATTAAAATCCCTCCCTTAATAGTGGATTTCTGCCTTCAAACTAGAAATTTCTTGAGTCTGGTCGAAACCTGTAATTAGAAGTTGAATTTTAATTACTGTAATTACAGAATTTTTATTTTGCAAATTGGAAGTATCTAGTCTGAGATCCCAATCTTTTAAATTTTGTATCTAGATTTCATAACAACATTTTTAGTTTGGATATACATGAGAAGAAAGTGTTGGTATTCTAAAATTAAAATTTCTCCTTTAAATGTGAATCTCTGGCTTGTGCTTAGAAATTCCAAGTTCAAACTAGAAATTTCTTGAGTCTGGTCGAAACCTTTAATTAGAGGTTGATTTGTAATTACTGTAATTACAGAATTTTCGTTCTGTAAAAATAAATTTCGAAGAATTAAGTTGAAACGTAATACGTAATTATAAATCAAATCATAAACGCCAATCTTACATTTAAAATTTCAAGGTTGTTATCGCTATGTCAACATGAAATTCGAAGTATGTAGTTTGAAGCGCAAATATTTTAAAATTGTACATCTAGATTTTAACAACCAAATTTTGGGTTTGGAGATACTTGAACCTGACATTCTAAGTTCAATCTAGCAATTTCTTGAATCTGGTCAAAACCTTTAATTAGAGGTTGAGTTGTAATTACTATAATTACAGAATTTTTATTTTGTAAACAGAAATTTCGAAGAATTAATGTGAAAAACAATATGTAATTATAAATTATGTCATAAACTTCAATCTCAAAGTTGAAATTTTAAGGTTGCTCTCTCTCTATGTCGATATGAAATTGGAAGTATCTATCAATCTTTTAAATTTTGTATCTTGATTTTAACAACACAATTTTGGGTTTGCAGGTACTTGAGGAGGAAGTGCTGTTATTTTAAAATTAAAATTCCTCCCTTAAATGTAATTTTCTGGCGTGAGCTTGGAAATTTCAAGTTCGAAATCCGGGAAATTTCTTGAGTCTGGTCGAAACCTTTAATTAGAGGTTGAGTTGTAATCACTGTAAATACAAAATTTTCATTTAATAAAAGAAATTTCGAAGAATTAATTTGAAAAGTAGTATGTAATTATAAATTAAGCCCTAAACTTCAATTTTAAATTTTAAATTTGAAGGTTGTTATCGCTACGTCGCGGTCGATATGAAATTGAAAGTATGCAGCTTGAGGTCTCAATACTTTAAATTCTGTATCTAGGTTGTAACAAGAAAATATTGAGTTTGGAGATACATGTGAAGGAAGTTCTGATATTCGAAAATTAAAATTCGTCCTTTAACTATGAATTTCCGGGTTGAGCCTTGAAATTCCAAATTCAAACTAGAAATTTCTTGAGTATGGTCGAAACCTTTAATTAGGGGTTGAGTTGTGATTACTGTATTTACCGAATTTTTATTCTGTAAAAACAAAGATCAAATAATTAATTTGAGAAGTAATATGTAATTATAAACTAAAGTCATAAACTTCAATTTTAAATTTGTAATTTTAAGGTTGTTATCGCTACGTCGACATGAAATTGGAAGTATGTAGTCTGAGATCTCAATATTTAGATTTTAACAAGAAAATTTTGTATTGGAGATGAATGAGAAGGAAGTTTTGTTGTTCGAAAATTAAAATTCGTCCTATAACTGTGAATTTCTGGGTTGAGCCTTGAAATTCTATGTTCAAACTAGAAATTCTTGAATCTGGTCGAAACCTTTAGTTAGTGGTTGAGTTGTAATTACTGTATTTACAGAATTTTAATTTTGTAAATTGAAATTTCGAAAAATTAATTAATTAATTAAAAAGCAATGTGTAATTATAAATTAAATCACAAACTTCTATTTTAAATTTAAAATTTCAAGGATGTTATGGCTATGTCGATATGAAATTAGAAGTATGTAATTTGAGGTCTCGATATTTTAAATTTTGTATCTAGATTTTAACGCAATTTTGGGTTTGGACATACTTGAAAAGCAAGTGTTGTTATTCTAAAATAAAAATTCCTCCATTCAATGTGAATTTCTGGCTTGAGCCTTGAAATTCCAAGTTAAAACTAGAAATTTCTTGAGTTTAGTCGAAACCTTTAATTAGAGTTGTTGCGTTGTAATTACTGTAATTACAGGATTTTTATTTTGTAAATTCTTTAACTTCGACGGCTTAATTTGAAAAGTAATATGTAATTATAAATTAAGCCATAACTTCAATCTTAAATTGCAAATTTCATGGTTGTTATAGCTATGTCGATATGAAATTGGAAGTACTTAGTTTGAGGCCCCAAAATTACAAATGTTTTTTTATCTGTACTTTAACAACAAAATTTTCAGTTTGGAAATATATGAGGAGGAAGTGTTGTTATTCTAAAATTCAAATTCACTCTTCAAATATGAATTTCTGGTTTGAGCCTTGAAATTCCAAGTTCAAACTAGAAATTTTTTTATTGTGGTTGAACCTTTAATTAGAGGTTCAGTTGTAATTACTGTAGTTATAGAATTTTCATTTTATAAATTGAAATTTCGAAGAATTATTATGAAAAGTAATATTTAATTATAAATTAAGTCGTAAAATTTTAAATTTCAAGGTTGTTATCGCTATGTCGATATGAAATTGGAAGTATGTAGTTTCAAGTCTCAATATTTTAAATTTTATATCTAAAACTTAACAACAAAATTTTAGGTTTGGAGATACTTGCGAAAGTAGTGTTATTGTAAAATAAAAATTTCTCCATTCAATGTGAATTTCTGGCTTGAGACTTGAAATTCAAATTTCAATCTAGAAATTTCTTGAATCTGGTCGAAATCTTTAATTAGAGGTTGAGCTGTAATTACTGTAATTACAGAATTTTCATTTTGTAAAAAGAAATTTCGAAGAATTAATGTGAAAAACAATATGTAATTATAAATTAAGTCATAAACTTCAATCTCAAGGTTGAAATTTTAAGGTTGTTCTCGCTATGTCTATATCAAATTGAAAGTATCTAGTTTGAGATTTCAATCTTTTAAATTTTGTATCTTGATTTCAACAACACAATTTTGGGTTTGGAGATACTTGAGAAGGAAGTGTTGTTAATTTAAAATTAAAATTCCACCCTTAAATGTAAATTTCTGGCGTGAGCCTGGAAATTCCAAGTTCAAACTAGAAATTTTTTGTGTCTGGTCGAAACCTTTAATTAGAGGTTGAATTCTAATTGCTGCAATTACTATCGCTATGTCGATATAAAAATGGAAGTATGTAGTTTGAGGTCTCAATATTTTAAATTTTGTATGTAGCTTTTCACAAGAAAATGATGAGGTTGGAGATAAACGAGAAGGAGGTTTTTTTATTAGACAATTAAGATTCCTTTCTTAAATGTGAATTTCTTGCTTTAGCCTTGAAGTTCAAACGGGCAATTCCTTGAGTCTGGTGAAAACCTTTAATTAATGGTTGAGTTGTAATTCTTGTAATAATAGAATTTTCATTTTGTAGAAAGAAATTTCGAAGACTTAATTTGAAGAGTAATATGTAATTATAAATTAAGTCAAATTTCAATCATAAATTTGAAATTTCAAGGTTGCTATCCCTATGTCGATATGAAACTGAAAGTATGAAGTTCGAGGTCTCAATATTTGAAATTCTATATCCAGATTTATAAAGCATAATTTTGAGTTTGGAGACACATAAGACGGAAACCTTGTTTCTCTGAAACTAAAATTCTTTTTTTAAATGTGAGTTTCTTGCGTGAACCTTGAACTTCAAAGTTCAAACTGACAATTTCTTGAGTCTGGTGGAAACCCTTAATTAAAGGTTGAGTTGTAATTCCTGTAGTTATAGAATTATCATTTTGTGAAAAGAAGTTTCGAAGGGTTAATTTGAAGAGTATTATATAATTATAAATTAAGTCAAATTTCAATCACAAATTTGAAATTTCAAGGTTGCTATCGCTACATCGATATACAATTGGAAGTATGTAGTTTGAGGTCTCAATATTTGAAATCCTGAATGTATATTTGTGATGCACAATTTTGAGTTTGGAGTGACATACGACGGAAATGTTGTTATTCTGAAACTAAAACTCCTTCATTAAATGTGAATTTCTTGCTTGAGCCTTGAACTTCAAAGTTCAAACTGGCAATTCCTTGAGTCTGGTGAAACCCTTTAATTAGAAGTTGAGTTGCAGTTGCTGTAATAAAAAAAAAATTATTTTGTAAAAAAGTATGCAGTTTGAGGTCTCAGTATTTGAAATATCATATTTATATTAAAAAAGTGTTGCGATTGGAGATACATAGCAAGTGTTATTATTTTGTTATCAAAATTCCACCTTCTACCGGGAATTTTCAATTTGTGATATATTTGAAATTTCCTAATTACGGCGGAAACTTTTAATTACAGGTTGAATTCTAATTATGTTAAATTTATAAATTCCTTTTCGTGTAAAGAATTAATTCAACGGTAATGGTAATATGTAATTTCAATCTCGATTTATAAAGACCAATTTTAAAGAGAAATTACGACCGTAATTTCGCAGTTTTTGACAAGTAATTCTAACTTTTGCTAGGTGCGAAGGACAGGAAACGTATACATCACGATATTTTCTATGCATTGGGACATACACATTTGGGTTGTTGAATAACAGCAATAATAACTGAGCATTACTTTGCATTGTTGATATTTGTGTTAAAGATTTAAAGATTATAACAGAAAGTGAAGACACTTGGTTTGTTTCTCATAGCTAATCGATTTTGTTCTATTGTATCACATATATTTATCTGAACTTATGGTAGTTCGGTCGTATATTGTTATTTGTTGCTGCAAATATTTTGTAGTTGCTTTGTAGACTAAGAAATTCCATTAAATGTTTGCGTTTCCGCGTTCTTTAGACGGATAGCATATCTCGAGTGCTCCCAAATAATAAATTTACTTCGCCCACTTGAGGGCAATATAAAAAGTGCTACCCTAATTTACAATTTGTCTGTGTCAGATTTACAAATCCTCAGTAATACGTCCCTGGTCAGGGGACAAAGCCGCGGTGGTAAATGAGAGCAAAGAAACCAGCGGAGGGATGAAAAATGGTGTTCCTGACTTCGCGCACTCCTCTAATCTCTAATTTGTATTAGCAACCATGTTGCGCTCTGTCATTTGTTATAACCGGTAAAATATCCGGTTCCCCTAAGACACAAATGCAGGAAATTGGAAGCAGATACAAGGCTTTAAACTTATTTTCGCATTTTAATATAAATTGGCGGCCCTCATGTGTGAAAGTGAATATTTTTTGCTGCTGACAGCGAAACGGACGAAGCGGTCGAATCGGGCCGCGCGTGGACACGGGACAGTGCCCGCCGGAAATGACATCATCACTCTTGCACCGGAGATACGGCCTGCCAGGGGGTGGCCGCGTATATAAATGTGCTGTCTTGTATTGCCTTAGTTTTGTCATAATTACCGCTTTTTACTGTCAGGTCCACGAGAAGGTACGGATAGTTTAGAATCTTACAAGATGTTGCCGAGAATACGGCGACCTTAATTAATTTGCGGTTGCTGGAAATGTACAAGGAACGGGGCGAGCTTTTACGTTTTAATTACTCGCATATTTGACGTTACTCGTATAATAAATAGTTGTGGGGCTATAAATCATTTGCAGGTCAGGATAGAGTAGGTATACCTTGTCATCTAAAGATTTTAGCTCGTATTTCTCTAGTTTTATATGTTTATAATGGGATTTCAGCTGAAGTTATATATCAGACAGGCCGTTTTAATTTACTTTTCAACTTTAACTATTATTTGTTGTAATTACAAATAGCCAGGGCACATTAATTTAATTAATAATAAAACAATGTTATTATATATATATGCAGCTTCCTGCTTGGTTATACGAATTTTCACGTATACACATTATTTTTAGGGAAACAGTAGACTAGATGTTGGTTCGAACTTGGCTCTGGTCTGCTATTTCAAACCTTTTAATAAAGGCAAATTTAGGATCTTAATTTGCTCATTCATTCGTTCAATGTAGATTTTGAATATTTGTAAATTTGAAGAGCTTCAAATGTATGTATTACATTTTCATTTATTATCGCACAAATATCAAAATGAATTTGTTTTATTTGATATTAACGAATATTTGTCCTTTTTGGTAGTTGGTATCAAAATATCTAATTGTTTGGCCTAACACCTGCTTTAAAAGAATCATTAGTCCTGTCTGACTACATGAGTAAACAGAGAAACTTATTTATAAATCCTGCTTCATTCGTACAACACAGGTTACATCAGAAGAATTCTTCTTGGCCATCTTCTGTAAATGGTACAAAAATTACCCCTAATCTTATAAAGTTCTCCATATTGTGAAATTCCATTAAAACATGCTGAACTGTAAAGTAGGTCTTCTTCTCTGCTGCTCGTGCTTTTTTCTATGACTTCCAGAATGAATGCAAGTATTTTGTATCAGTACAAATGTAAATTGTGGGTCATAAGTCATAAGCATTGAATTGGTACACTGCTTCCTTTTGGATACCCACATACGGGTTTTCAATACTTTCATAATAATTCCAAATGAAAAGACATCGTCTTACTAATAAGAAATTCGAATTTCTTTCAGTTTTTTGTATACTGTAGGCTATTTTCACAATATATTTGGTTGGATTCAAATATCTTTTAGTACAATTCCAAATTTCATTCCCTAAAACTACAAAATGCTGCAAACATGTCTTTAAATTTTGCTTTAAATATGATATTCATAGAATTTTAAAAACGCACCTTTCTTGTCCACCGGGAGCTAATATTTCTGTAAAGCTTTCAGAACAGTCTACAAAGTACGCATAATTCTATTATCACAGTGTATACGGCCATCAAATTAAGTAGCTATTAAGAAACTTGAAATAATAATCTACGAAGGCTTTGTAATTGGGGTTGCATGCCATACCAGGCGTGGTGGATATGTTGCTTTAATCACCTTGTATTATTCTTGTTTTGTCTACTGAAACTTAAAATATCTACAGACCTTTCAAACTAATGTTTACGTTAAACATAATTCTAAAATATCAATAAATCTAATTATCCAATTGAAACATTGAAACTCTTACAATACAACAAATTTATATATAATTTCGGATTCAGACGACACCATTCCACCATTCAGCAGTGTCACCGCATATCAAACATTGTTCAAAAATCTCTTGAAAATAAAAGGTACTGCACAGCAGTCTTTTTGGGCGTAAAGCAGGCATTTGACAAAGTGTTGCACAAAGGTTTGCTGGCCAAAATCAAAGCACTATTTCCACACCAGTATTATCTCCTGTTTCAATCCTACCTTTCTACCAAATACAATTCTGAAGCAAAACTTCGCAAATACAACCAATCACCGCAGGGATTCCTCAAGGCAGTGTTTTGGGTCCAGTTTTGTACCTTCTGTTCACTGCTGATATACCAAACATGCCGTATACTGATATGGGAACTTTCGCAGACGATACTGTCCTTCTTGCGTGCAGTGAAGACCCCCAAACTGCTACAAGCCTACTACAAGACCACATACATCTAGTGGAGGAATGGTTAGACAAGTGGAGAATCAAGGTGAACGAGACAAAATCCGTGCATATAACATTTACAACGCGAAGAGGAATATGCCCTCCAGTTACTATTAACAACATTCCTGTACCACTATCAGAAGAAGTTAAATATCTGGGTTTGCACTGGGACAAATGGCTAACCTGGAAACACCACATACAGAAGAAACGCAAAGCGATGGACCTTAAATTCAAAAATATGTACTGGCTTATAGGCACTAGCAACAGAAAATAAGTTTCTTATATGCAAAACCATCATACACCCTATTTGGACGTATGGTTGCGAGCTATGGGGCTGTTCTAGCCATTCCAACACAGACATCATACAAAGATTTCAATCAAAGACCTTACGAACTCCTATGGGTGCTCCTTGGTATGTGACGAACCACACTCTTCATACAGATTCCAACATCCCATACGTGCTTGAAGTAATTACGAACCTGGCGACCAGACACCATGACAGACTTGTAGGCCATCCAAACGACACCGTAGCACCGCTAAACCAGCAACCAAATTTTCGGCGACGTAAACTCAAATGGCCCTGGAACCTACAGAATAATGTTAATCCACCAGAGTGATCCCAACATCCTCGCCAGATGGAGGAGAAGGCGGGGCAGCACTGATGGGCACTACCCTGTTCAAGTCTACCAATTTAGACAAACAATTAGGTCGTAGGATATTTTGTAATTCTGATTGCTAATGTACTGAGTAAAACAAAAAAATATATATCTATAATTTGTGATTTCGGTTGCATAATGTAACAGGCGTAGTGTATATGTTGCCTTAATCGTTTTATATAAACCTCTTAACTTAATCTTAAAATATCTACAGACCTTTTAAACCAATTTCTATGTTAAACATAATTATAAAATCTCAATAAATATAATTGAAACATTGAAACTCTTATTTAAAGAAATAAATAATAACTCCTCCTCCTATGCCTGTGTAGCGCGTTTAAAGTACCACAGACATAGAGGACCTACATCTTAACATGGGCTTTGAACCACGGGAAGTGTAAGTTTACTCAAGAGAAGATTTTACGAGGCTGAATACCTCCCTGGTTTGCCATTGTCAAATCCGATATTCCGGTACTGAGAATTGAGCCCAGTCGCCTTTGAAACTCAAATTAAAGAACATACACAATAAATTTACATAGAGTTTATAGTTTAGTTTGCATACCATACGAGACGTAGGGTATAAACATGTTGTTTTAATTACCTAACATAATCCTGGTTTTATCTACTGTAACTTAAAAAATCTGCAGACCTTTGAAGCTAATTTCTACGTTAAACATAATTCTAAAATCTCAATAAATATAATTATCAAATTGAAACATTGAAACTCTGATTAAAAGGCAAATAATAAATGTACATAGAATTAGTGGTTTAGGTTGCATACCGTACCAGGGCTAGTAGATATGCCGTTTTAAACGCATTGTATAAACCTGGTTGAGTAACTTAAACTATCTGCAGACTTTTACAAGCAATTTGTATGTTGAACAAAATTCTATCATCGTTAAATATTTCGATAGTATTAAAACATTCAGAGTATCATTAAAATACATAAATAATGAATCTACAGAGAATTTGTGGTTTGGGTTGCATATCGTATCAGGCGTATTGACTACACTGTAGGACATATTCCGGTCTAAATAAGTAAAAATTTCTGAAACGAGCTAAACATAATTATACCATCATAATACAGATAACAACTATGTTAAAACATTGAAACTACAAAATTCTACACAGCAATTGTGATTTGGGTTGCATACATATGCATATGTTGTGTTGATCCTTAAAATCCTGGTTCTGTCTATTGTTATTTGAAATATCTACAGGCCTTCGAAATAAGGTATGTCTTAAATAAAATTCTACTGGTTTAATAAATATAACCATCAAATTAAAACGTTGAATCTACCATTGAAAGCCATAGATAATCAATTTGCATAGAATATGTGGTTTGAGTTGCATATCGTATCGAGCGCATTTGACATGTTACAAGGATCATTTTGTATAAAACTGTTATTATCTACTGTAACTCTAAATATATTTTATCGCTAGAAATATAATGTTCCAATTAAACCGTTGATTTATATTCAATTTGTTATTTAGGTTGCATACCACATCAGACGCTTTTGTCATATTGCGCGGTTTACTTTGTATAAAATTACTGCAAAAGAAAAGGTTGTACCCTTTGGTGTTCGCACGGAATTATTCGAATAAAAAGCCAGGCGAACTAGCAGGAAGGAAACTCTTTTTGCGCAATGAACCTCGCTCTGTCACGAGTTACATATGTTAGCAGAAAGCTTGATTGTTCCTGGGGCCGCAGGATTGCGGTGCACTTAGCAGGAATGTACCATAAGAAATCCTAGCTCCGCTGTAATTAATATTCAAGACGCCCCCGCCCCTTGGAGGCGCGTGATACAATTAAAGTTATACGTGCACTGCCTGTCTTACAAACCTGCATTGTTATCGCCACAGGAACGGATTTGTCTCGTTTTGTCGAGGTTCTTTTTTGCTAGACGACCTCTCGAATTACGTAGGTTTAATGTTCGCGACGTTGGATTCGAATACGGCGGGGCTTGTGAGAAATTAACAGCAGTTTGGGAGCTCTGATAAAAAGTTGGATTCTTTGGTACATGATACAACTGAAAAACTAGATGAATGAGTTCAATAAACCAAGATAAGGTAAGGCCCATAAGCTCATATTACCAAAGCATTGATTTATACAGGATGATTTAAATTTCCGTTGCAGTAATAGAATCTCGCTTATCTGAAAAGCTGCAATAAGTCAAATGGATTATATTCCGCCTAACAATAATACCAAATCCCAAAAGCATGTGACTTGCGTATAATCGATTTTTAGAAATTCGAAAAGAAATGAGAAAAATATATACATTTTTTCGTATGTAGTCCATTAGCGAGTGATATGACTAAAACAATGGAAAGGTCTTTTTAATAGGTCTGCAATGTTAGCGACCATCTCTGGCGCAAATATCAGAGGGCGCCAAGCCGTTGTTGTCGAAGGTATAAGTAATATACAAGGAATTTTTCTTTTTAGTATACATTGCCTATGTATACTTTTAAAAAGACCGCATCAATTACGCCTATTATGTAGGCAACTAACTATACAGATAACTAAAATCAAATTCATTCAAGGTTAAAAAATAAAATTTGTCTTTATTTAGTATCTTTTTGCTATTTTTATACAACCATGTACAGTAAAGACGAAAAAGTGAAAATTCTAATGCGGTATCAGAATCGTAACAGCTTAAGAACATTGAACACAAATTTAAACAGGAATGTTTAAATCGAAATTCCATCTGAAGACAATTCCTAAATCTTAATTATATAATTAAAGGCCGTACGTGACTCTTGTTAACATATCCTTATACATTTTTCCTCTATAATATTAACTTGGTACAGTAACTATTACGACGTTGAAAGGTCCTTTTAATTATTCAAGTTTCTCTAAAATTTACCAGTTAGTATCGATAGTGTTGAAGACACCATACAATACCAACTAAAGTATCGTAAGGTTAGCGCTAGGTGGATTCCACACTTGTTGACTGAAGAACACAAGTTGAATCGTTTTCAAATTCCTTCTTCTTTACTGCGGTATGAGACGGAGGTACATTTTTGAATTCAATAGTGACAATATATCAAACCCGGTACACTATTTTACTTCTGAACCAAACGTGCAAGCTTGCACACACACCTCTAAAGATAGCAAAACCTGTATTATCAGCTGGTAAAGTGATGGCAACTAATTTTTGGGCTTCTCAAAGTATGCCCTTCGTTGATTTTTTATAAAACCTCGTACAATTAATGTAGACTAATATTCCACACCTTCGAGTGATAACGCTAAGCAGGCAATCAAAAAGTGGAAGAGTAGACAAAGTTTTTCTCGCCCTAGAACCGTTAAAAGAACAACTAAAACGAGAAACAAACTTTAGTGGGACCTTCCGCATATAGCATAGAGTCCTGATCTTGCTCCTTAGGATTTGAAGTTGTTTTGTTGTCACTAAAAGAATTTTTAGCCGAAACGATTCAGTCAAATTACGACATAATAGAAGCTGTTCAGGAGTGGACACTCAAGCAATTCAAAGACCTCTTCGGGAGAGGTATTAGAAAGCTTCCAGATCGGCAGGGAAACTACATCGCAAAATAATATAGTTTTCATAGTTGTAATATTGTAAATCTCTTTTTAATAAAAGAGTGTCGGTTTAAATTTGAACTTTCCTCGTATTTAAAATATTAAATATTTATAATTCACGCAATTACTTTCCATGAAAGCATAATAATTGAAGTGATGTATTGTTTTCTAGAATATTAGATGTATATTAGTTATAAATAGAATAGAAAACGTAGTAGCGCATTTCAAATCCCATTGGATACTCTAAGTTTGTAACTAAAGGAACTTTCCAATATCAAGAGCATACTGAATGTCTGAAGGTATTCTAGACATACATTTCAGTTTTCATGATGAGCTCTTATCAGAAATTGTAATTATCTAATTGATATACTGTATCACCAGAATCAGTTAACTTACAGATATAATAAGGTACATTGCTCTTTCTATTTCGATCGATGCCTCTGTTGATTAATTTTAACTCAACTATATTGAAGAAATTACTTGGAAACTTTCAAATCTTCGGAATATGATTCAGGGAGAGATTTTTCATAATGCGGTAGTGAACAGCTCCCAGCGCGAAAGGAGATTTGATAACTTAATTAAAATTCACTCAGTGCCACAATCGGAATTAATTACATTTGAATATGATTATTTTGCTATGCAAAACAATTTTCAGTTGGGACGCAAAACCAATAATACCCCAGCTAATAGTTAGACAGTTCGGTCGAGCTCTATCGCCTCCGGGACCCCGGTAACTTCGTAAAACGAAATACACTCGCGAAATTTAAACGGTGCATTTACAGTACACCACTTTGCGCAGCCTTTTGATCTGCTTTCTACGCATTGAAGCAGAAGAATATGCAAATTGAAAATAGATTTCCACAACGCCCTAATTACCTAAGGAACTGATTCGTCACGTGAAGCATATCGTTGCTGGTGGGATTTCCTTAGAAATATAATATCGCGATACTATTTTTATACGAAGAACGTCTTGCCTTCGAAAAATTTCTCTAGATCAACTGCGAGTTATTTCCATCGTAATAACACAATAAAGGTTGTCATAACAATTTTCCTCTGTAGATTTATATGCTTCTAATAAAATTATTTTTAAATTTTCTCTACTTTATTACATGGCATCGCGTATTGCAGCTTGTCAAATGTGGAAGAACAGCGTAGGGGTTGCCGAATTGGTAGAAGAATGTTGTAAATTATGTAAAAAATGTCCAGCGAATGAAAAACTTTGTATACGGTATACTTGTCAGGGAAAGGGATTGACAACGGGCCTAGAATATATAGAGCATTGGATATAACTACCACCTTGATCAGATTTCTTGGAAAATTTTTAAATAATATGAGAGATAGAATTATTGGAGAATATTAGGATGGCTAATCTCTGATCGAGCAAGAATGAATAATGTATACTACTACTACACTACACAATCGTTGCTAGAAAAGAAGATTTCAACAGTTGATGAAGTATGTTTGGCATTTGTAGATCTTGGAAAGGCAATTGCTTCAGTTCGAAATATTAAGCTATATGAAGCACTACAAATCATGACAACTAATTGTCGACAAATTAAACTAAAAAGGAAGATTATAAAAACAATCTACCATACGTAACAATTTGTAAATCGCATACAATTAGAACCGCTGAGGGACTTGCGCGACGTTATGGTATGGTGTAGTCTCTCTCTATAATTTAATGTCGAAGTATGACTTCTACAGTAGAAGAGACGTTGCGAGGTATGGAAAACTAAGCTCAAGAAAAAGCATTTCATAAATAAATTAAACGAAGTGCTGTCAAAAAATACGGGCTATCAACAACTGAAGAATATAAGCGGGGTGTTGCAAAATGAAACTTTTAATACAAGAAATGAACATTTAAATATCATTGACTTTGAAAATTATGAATTTGTACCAATAGTGTCGTGTGATGTCGAGAGTCTTTTCACAGTACAAAAATATAAATGGAAAAATTCGAGAGAAGGACTGGCGTAAAATACGACTTTTGAAGAAACAATAAACATAACTATATATATTTGGGGTTAACCATGTACATAGTATTCAGTTAACGTAATACAATAATTATACAGCTGCAAGCTGCCTCCCCAATCCTAATCGCCATGCCTCTCCGTCGTTTGCCATTTCTTCATCCATATCTCGATGTCTCATCGTTTGTCTTATTCCCTCATTCCACGATCTACTCTCTCTTGTTTTTTCCAGGAGGTTCCCAAGCGAACAAACGTTTTGGCCATCTCGTATTCTCCATTCGAACTAAATACCCGAACCACTTCAATCCTCGTTTATCTATTCTTTGAACCACCGTTTCCGTGGCTGACGTTATATTTCTAACCTCTTCGTTTCTTACTCGCTCCAACCTTGATATCCTGGCACCTCTTCTTAAATAATCCATCTCTGCTGATGTTATTCGGCGTTTATCTTCATCCTTCACTGCCCATACCTCAGTTCCATAGTTGAGTACTGCTTCGACCATGGTTTGACCTATTCGTTTTTTATTGTTTTTGCTGATATTTTTATCCCACCATATAGCATTGAGTGCAGCCACAACTTTTCGGGCATTGCCGATTCTTTGCCTTATCTCTTGTTTTCCTATACCATCTTTGCTCACTATAGCTCCTAAATAGTTAAATTTATCCATCTGTTTCACCTGTGTCTGGTCATCCACTAGAATTTCAAACTTTGCATCCGAATTGATAACAAAGTATTCGGTTTTTTCTAAGCTAACTTCCAGGCCCCATTTTTTATATTCTGTGTGTAATCTTCGGAGCATAAACTCCATGTCATAGGAGTACTGTGAGAACACTGCCTGATCATCTGCAAAGCTCAGCGTAAACAGATGAGAATCGTTAATTGGGATACCCATTCCTTCACATGTACGCTTCCATGTTCTTAACGCTATTTCTAAATATATGTTAAAAATCAGTGTAGATAGGCTACATCCCTGCCTAAGCCCCTTAGTCGTTTTTATGGATTCTGACAACCACCGACCTTGCTGTACCTGAGCGACATTATCCTGGTATAGTTCGTGGATGCTTTTAATAATATGGTTGCTTGCACCTGTTGTTCGCAGGGCAGTCCATATTCTACTACTAGGGACGCTATCGTACGCCTTTTTAAAGTCAATCAATGTAATATGTATTTCACCATTTTTCCTTTTTGTCTTTTCTACTAGTTGTTCTAAGGTAAACAGGTTATCTATGCATGAACGGCCAGGTGTAAAGCCGCTTTGGTCTTCACCAATGTGATTTCCGATTTCCTCTCTCAGCCTTCTTTGTATGATATTTCCCCACATTCTACTTAGGGTGCTCATAACACTTAATCCCCTATAGCTATTCGGGTCGTTTCTATTGCCTGTTTTCTAGAGTGACGATATATAGCTAGATTTCCATTCCTTGGGTGTTTTGTGCTGTAGGAGGCAATGGTTCATAAGATTTCTACTTAGGGTGCTCATAACACTTAATCCCCTATAGCTATTCGGGTCGTTTCTATTGCCTTGTTTTGTAGAGTGACGATATATAGCTAGATTTCCATTCCTTGGGTGTTTTGTGCTGTAGGAGGCAATGGTTCATAAGATTTCTACTTAGGGTGCTCATAACACTTAATCCCCTATAGCTATTCGGGTCGTTTCTATTGCCTGTTTTCTAGAGTGACGATATATAGCTAGATTTCCATTCCTTGGGTGTTTTGTGCTGTAGGAGGCAATGGTTCATAAGATTTTGTATTCTTTCCAATAACATTTCTCCGTCATTTTTTACAACTCTGCATTAATCCCACCTGATCCAGGTGCTCGTCCGTTCTTCATTTTTCTAACACTTTTTTTATTTCTTCCTTTGTTAGTAATCTAGCTAGATCACCTACTACTATATTAATTTCATCGCTCAGAAATTCGTCTCTTCTCGCTATAAACAAGGTTTCATAATGCTCTTTTCACTCGCTCATACTAATCAATGCAAATGATTTTTTTTGTCATTAGGTTTCATATTTCCTATTGTCCTCCATACTTCAGTTGACTGTGCGCCACCTACGAATGCATTAATTTGGTTTAGTTTCTGCTCCCAAAATTCATTTTTCTCCACTTTTATTCTTACTTTCAACTCTCTATTTTTTACTTTATACTCCAGTCTATTCTAATCTGTTTTTGTGTTAAATATTTGTTATATAAACAACTTATTTCTTCTATTCATGCTTTTATTTCCTCATTAAACCAAAAGGGTTGTTTATTATTGTTCTTATGTACGCATTCTCCCAAGGTTTCCTGTGCTATTTTATGCAGCGTATGTTAATGTTTAACTCCTCTTCGATGTCGTCTGACGGTGGAACACTGTTTAGTTCAGTAGTCAATCTTCTCTCATATAATTCCCTTATGGTGGTTTGGTGTAATAGATATAACTTATACCGCTTGCTTAATTTTTCAGTATTGTTAAACGGTTGTCGTGGGTTGATTGTAGTTCCCTGGTTAGTGAAAAACGGGTATATCATATTGGATACTACACGGTAATGGTCGGTTCCACAATTTGCACCTCGCTTCACTCTTGAGTCGTATACTTTAAACTTCGCTTTTTGTTTCACAATTATGTAGTCAATAATGGATTTCTGTTGCATTGATGGTCTTTCCCATGTGTTGCGGTGTATATCTGTATGTGCAAAGTAAGTATTTGTAAGCTTAAGTCCATATTGATGACATAGCTCTAGTAAGCTTTCGCCGTTATCGTTTTCTACATTTTCTGCAAATTGTCCTACTATTTCATTTTGATCATGACTCCGAACTCTTGCATTTAAATCTCCTGCTATTATTATTTCCTGGTTATCTTTAATATCATTTAATATATTTGATATTTCGTCATAGAATTCATCTTTGGTTTGTGTGTCTGCATTATCTGTCGGAGCATACACCCCTACTATCACCACTTTATATCCATACATATCTATGTTCAGTGTAATTGTTTTTAATCGGTCTAATATATATTTATAATCTTTTATTGGTTTTTTAAGCTATTCTTATTAATACAACAAGATACACCGGAGCGCTCTACCTGTGCTTTTTCAACTCTTGAACAAAAATGCATATATCCATCCATTTCTTTATTTCCGCGGCCTTTCTTTTTCGTTTCCGATAGTACCATAATGTCTAGGTCGTATCTTTTAGCTTCCGGTATTATTTCGGCTGTTTTGTCTGACATACCTCGAACCTTCCATGTACCTATTTTCATTGCCGAATGTCGTCTAAATTTATTTCCGTCCTGATCATTCCGAGGCTGCTTCTTAGTATTTTTAGCGGTGTTAGATATTTTCCAGGTGCTAACCCACCGCCCCAACCCCCATTCCTGGAGGGCCAGGTTTTTCTGATATAATATAGCTAACGACCGTAATGCCAAGAAGCAAACCGTTGTTGAATTTATCACTATACCAAATAAAGCATACTTAATATATTAATGGTACATCCTTAACTGCCACATACCAGTTTATCTTCATTATTGATACTCCGAAATTCCTCAATTCAATGTCCGATTTGTATTGCCCTCTTGGAACGTGTGGTGGAAACTAGAGACCAATTATAGCCGCCATAATGTCATTACAATGTACCTCTAAGGGTACCTCTTCATACAATCCTACAGTAGTATTTACCTTTTTTATTGGGCATCGAAACATGTTTCCGCAGCCATACAAGCTTTGAACACCGAATATATTCCTTTTAAGAACATTGCATAGGTCAAACGTGAATAAACTTGGAAATTATCAGTATTCGTTACTTGAGAATTTGTATGTTTGCATAACCGTCTGAAATACCGATTTTTTAAACAAGATGGTGTATGCGCAGAAACAAATAGTTTTACTAGCAAAGCACCGTGTATACTGACTTTAAAATTTGCGTTCAGATTCACTCCAAAGTGGGTTCGGTTATATTTTAAAATGCTGAACATTGTATTATCCTGGAACTTATCATTATCGTACACCAACTGAAATCCTTTACTTGTCAGTATATAATCACTTTAAACATACTAGAAAATACATTATTTATTGGATCTCAAATGAAGGAAAACCAACTCTTTTTTGCAATTGAAAAAAATTAAATATTTCCTTCACGAAAAATTATAATATCTTTGAAAAGTTGCCTATTACATCAGAAAAGTTTGATAAAACATAATTAAAGAATTACTTACCCAAGTAAAATTTACGCAAGATGCGCCCAGGGCTTGTATTCGTAAAGGGAAAACTATTTTCAACATTTTGCTGCTGTAGTTGATTAGCCATGCTACAAGCACTGCATTAATGTCATTTTTGCTGAAGGACGTGATATTTGGCTGTAACAACTTGGCAGCATATCCGTCTCATTGTCATTGGCTCATTACCTTTCCCCAGCATTTCATTTTCCAGCTGTTTACATTGTGAATTATTTAATTTGGCAGAAACAAAGTTTCACCCATTGAATGTACATTTTATCGATAACTACATTTCATCCGTTGCCACTGAGTGATTTTTATTATCTCTCCGTTAATATATGCTTTATCTTGTCTCCTTCAGACTCCTGTTCACTGTTTCTAGGGTTTCCATTACTAAATAATAGAAGCTCAAAGAAGTAGCCTGCAATAGATAAAAGTTTCAATTGTAGCTACTACATTCTAAATTATTTAGCTAAGTGTCCAATCAAAAACATGGCTTCAATTTGCCTTGTTTTCATGCTAAGGCTAGTCACTATCAAAATGTCATAATGTCGGATTAAATATAAGTACGAGCAAATGTCCCAGTTAAGAATACCGTGAAATTTCTCTTATCGTTTTATACGGTTAAAATAAACCTCGTTGCCCCTTTAACGTTCCCTTGAAGATTCGCTCTGCCCACAAAAACTTTGCACTGCAGTTTATGGTTTTTGAGTGTATAAAACAATTAGTCCATCATTGTCCCGAAAAAATCCCTTGGTGCAATCTGTTACAACGTCCAGTTCTTTACTCTTTGGTTTGGAGGTCAGTGACGTCAGCCTAGCTGTCGTTCCTTCCTCTCTTCGTTGCGCCTTGGGGAGTCGATCAAACAAAAATATCCCTTTCTGGCTTTTTCTGCTCTATGTCTGAATTAAGATAAAAACTATTCAGATGCAGCTATTAGTAAATATAGTAAGCTGCGTTTATTGATTTACAATGTGAATCGATTTATGAAAAATAGAAGTAGTTGTGTTTTCAAAAAATAAAGCAAACTTTTATTGTCAATTGTTTAGTAATTTAATAATCAATTTTACTTATGTTGCGAACTCAGTTAGTATTGCGCAGATCTATTTTTCTGGATCTTACCGTAAATCTCGCAGCAAGTAGCAGGCGCGCACGTCGCAAGGATCTTTCCTTATATGCAATTTATAGCTGCCGCGATTCTGAATCTTTTTTTAGCTGTGCTATGTAAGCGCAGCTACCATTTATTTTGACTTGTCCCGCACATTGTGACTTGTAATCGTTTTCTGCGGATCCTCCCTCCTCCTTGTATTAGCCGAAGAGCCCATTACATCGGTTTGTTGACTGACAAAAAGGATTGTTCGGTCTACAACACTAAAAACTTCGTTATCACACCAGAAGAGCGTGATTAAATATTATCATAGTTAATATAGCATATTAAACGTAAATTCCACCCGAAACTAATATTCCATCATATAACATTTTTTCATGGTGTATTTTCTAGTCATGCCACAAACGTAACTGGATATGACGTCATTTTGGTGAAAACACGAGACAATCTCGTACGAGTACTTTTGTAAGATGTCCTTCATTATATTTGGCTCATTACCTTTGCCAGCAGTTAATTTTCTAGCTGTTTGAATTAGTTTAATTTGCTCAAAAACAACGTTTCGTGTATTATTTGTATATTTTGTCAGTACCTACCTTTAAATGTCAATAAATAATACATGGAACACGAGAAGCAACTCAAATTGTCTTAGCAGTTAGTGCACAGAACGTTCAGGAGATTTGATGATTTACTGTTTATAGGTTTAAGTATAAAACCGGAGCTATTTAGCAGTTAGCGCACAGAACATCTAGGAGATTTTATGATTTACTGTTTAGAGATTTAAGTAGAAAACCGGAGCTATTTAGCAGTTAGTGCACAGAACATCTGGGGAATTTTATCATTTACTGTTTAGAGGTTTAAGTAGAAAACCGGCGCTATTTAGCAGTTATTGCACAGAACATCTAGGAGATTTTATGATTTACTTTTTAGAGGTTTCAGTAGAAAGCCGGAGCTATTTAGCAGTTAGTGCACAGAACATCTAGGAGACTTTATGATTTACTTTTTAGAGGTTTCAGTAGAAAACCGGAGCTATTTAGCAGTTAGTGCACAGAACATCTGGGAGATTTTATGATTTACTTTTTAGAGGTTTCAGTAGAAAGCCGGAGCTATTTAGCAGTTAGCGCACAGAACATCTAGGAGATTTTATGATTTACTTTTTAGAGGTTTCAGTAGAAAGCTGGAGCTATTTAGCAGTTAGCGCACAGAACATCTAGGAGATTTTATGATTTACTTTTTAGAGGTTTCAGTAGAAAACCGGAGCTATTTAGCCGTTAGTGCACAGAACATCTAGGAGATTTTATGATTTACTGTTTAGAGATTTAAGTAGAAAACCGGAGCTATTTAGCAGTTAGTGCATAGAACATCTGGGGAATTTTATCATTTACTGTTTAGAGGTTTAAGTATAAAACCGGAGCTATTTAGCAGTTAGCGCACAGAACATCTAGGAGATTTTATGATTTACTGTTTAGAGATTTAAGTAGAAAACCGGAGCTATTTAGCAGTTAGTGCACAGAACATCTGGGGAATTTTATCATTTACTGTTTAGAGGTTTAAGTAGAAAACCGGCGCTATTTAGCAGTTATTGCACAGAACATCTTACGAGAGATTTTTTATGATTTTCTTTTTAGATTTTAGTGCACCAGCTACATCTAGGAGATTTTATTGATTTCACTTTTAGAGGATTCATGTAGAAACCCGGACGCTATTTAGCAGTTAGTGCCACAGAACAACTAGGACGATTTTATGACTTTACTTTTTAGAGGTTTCACGCCCTAATGAAAACCCGCTGGAACTATTTAGCTAGTTTAGGGCACAGAACATCAGGAGATTTTCATTGATTTTACTTTTTAGAAGGACTCACCTCCAGCACCACTCCGTTTCTAGGTTAGAAAGCTCGGACGCTATTTAGCAGTTTGGCGGCACAGAACATCTAGGAGAATTTTATTGATTTCTACTTTTTAGAGGTTCCAGTTAGAAAGCCGGCAGCTATTAGCAGTTTAGTGCACAAACACTCTAGGAGACTTTATGATTTTACTTTTTTAGATGGTCTTTTCAGTAGAATAAAACCGCGAGCTATTTTAGCAGTTAGTGCACAGAACATCTGCGGAGATTTTATGATTTACTATTTTACCGAGGTCTTTAAGTAGAAAACCGGAGCTATTTAGCAGTTAGTGCACAGAACATCTAATAGATTTTATGATTTACTTTTTACAGGTTTAAGTAGAAAACCGGAGCTATTTAGCAGTTAGCGCACAGAACATCTACGAGATTTTATGATTTACTGTTTAGAGGTTTAAGTAGAAAACCGGAGCTATTTAGCAGTTAGTGCACAGAACATCTAGGATATTTTATGATTTACTGTTTAGAGGTTTAAGTAGAAAACCGCAGCTATTTAGCAGTTAGTGCACAGAACATCTAGGAAATTTTATCATTTACTGTTTAAAGGTTTCAGTAAGAAACAGGAGCTATACCTATTTATTTAAGAATGAAACTATTGTAGCACTATGTTCACTACCTATACTAATTCAACACATGGCGAATGCGTATTATATGATATTTAATACACTTTGTGTGCGAATAATATATATCTACAATAGCCTTTTCTATTTAGATTATAACATACTTTTTGTAAAGAATACTTTGTTGGGCGGTATTGATTAGTTTGCCACTCCAGAAGGAAACGATAAGTGACTTATAAACATTTAAGTATTTGGCATGAAGTGATAGTTAGATTTGAAGAAACAGTGACCTAACAAATAATATAGTATACTAAATTAAAAATGTACTGTACCTAGTTATATTGTTTAAGATCTTTAATATGTAATTAACAGAGCTAACAACATTGTTTACTGTATAGTATTGATTATATTATTTAAAAACAACAATAGTATCTAACGATCTTAACGACAACAATAATTCATAAAATTGTTGTCAACTTTAGTCATATATCAAACAGTATCCTCGACTGCCACATACCAACAGGACTTCATTAGTGTTATTCCGAAATTTGTCCAATTAAGGTCGAGCCTGTAGCGTCCTCTTGGAACATTTGGTGGAAGTTGAGAATAGTCTGGATTCCAGTTACAAACATTATAATTTCCCTATATCTTGCATTAAAAAATAATACAACATAAGTAAAACCAAGTAATTTTACCAATTATTACTTTTTTCATAGAGCATTGAAACATATTTCCGCAGTTGTATGTGTTCTGAAGACCAAATATATTTCTTTGAAGGACATCGCAGGAATCGAACGGAAAATAAAATGGAAACAGTCGATACTCGTTACTCGCAAATTTGTAACCCTGCATAAACACCTGTAAAATTTTCTTTAGAAAATAGATGATCACATGCACATATAAAAGGTTTTACCATCAAAAGACTATTCTAAAAGTTCCGCTAATATTAAGCCCAAAGTGAGTGCGATTAAATTTAAAATTTTTTTATACAACATCTTTTAGGAAGTTCTTACTTAACTCCACCACTTCAAATCGTTCACTTATTAGTTTGTAATCGTTCTGAAAGTACTGAAAAAAATTATTCCTTAAACCTTAAGTTGGAAAAAAACAATATATTTTTGATGACGTAGTAATATCAAACCCAAGATTTTCTTTGGGTATTTTCAGATAGTAATAACTAAACATTTAATATCTTCTTCAGATTACTTATTACGCTTTAAAATTTTCAATAAACTAAACTAAAAGATAACATACGTTAGTTAAATTAAAGCAGCATCCACCCAAAGTTAATAATCCAAAAAAGAAAATTATTTTCAACATTTTGCGGCTGCATGCAACTCACATTGGACAAACACTATTCGGTATGGTATTATTTTTATCAACACGCTATTTTATATTCGATAACATCTTCTGGATTATTTCTGGCTCATTAACTTTTTGGCTGCATTTCATTGTCATAATATTTACAATGCCACTACATCATAGAATATGTTTGCATGGTTCATCCAGCCGAATATTATAAGTAATACTAAATAGGTTTCTGTATGAGCGTATATTTCTGTGCCTAAAATACTATGATTTTCATTAAAACTCATTTCATGTCAAAAGGATAGCTTACCTTCCAGAGGACCACTGCACCTCTATAGTCTTGAAAATACGGTGCTGTTTCTAATAAATATATATATTCTGTAACGCAAACCATTTTCTCCAGTCGTCTTCCACCGTCTGTGTGTGTACGTTTTGCACTTATATATTATAAGATTACCTATTACATATAACGCTAAAAAGCTACAATTATTACATCAGGAAATACTTTCATTGTTACTTACTGCAAACACATTTCTGTCAGATACTTTTAGAAAAGTCTTTTATATTGTAATTTATCTTTGTTTTCTCTCTATTTACATTTTCCTCGTGATATACACCTAGTGCAAATCTCAAAATAATCTACTATCCCAGCATAGGTATTGCATAAAATCTCAGATAATTTTTATTTATTTAGAAATAACTTTATGTATAACCATCCGTCCTAGAACTTCAAATGTATTTCCTATTCTGCTGATTTTTGTGCTTCTCCCGACGCCGGAAGATAGGAAGGTTACTGCTTCTGAAAATTGGTCTAAACCTCTAATAAATACATCACTTTCTGTATGAGTATCTAAACGTAAAGTAGCTTAATACATTAGGAAACCTTATCGAATGTGTATGTTCTGTTCAAAATATTAAAATTCTAGCGCGCCTTATCCAGGAAGGTGCGTTTAACAATTTAATATAAATAAAAGTCCTACTTTAAATAAATTCTGAAAAGTGTGTAATAGATGTTCAGCCGCAAATTAATATAACATTCTTAATTATTTTATATAACGAAAAGGGATTCGAATAGATTAACGGAACGCCTAAAATTTCGAATGATGCAACAAAACAATTCTTGATAAATGTATATTTACAACAACTTTCTCTATAAACTTTCCAAAGGAAGAGCTGCATTTGTGTTGTAATGGAAAATATGGCCGACTCTTTGATAATAATCGCACCTTCTTAGCAAATCTCTAGACATATAACATATACAGATCTCACTATTTCTGTATTCTGTTATGTCTCCTTTCTGTATTAAGTCCAAACGGCGATACTAGACCATAAGAAATATTACTTCTATATAGTGCGAAAAGTGGGGGTATCAATATATCATGATAACCTGAAAGATATGAACTCTATGGCCCTTTTCAATAACGAACTGTTACTAATTTTTGTTTGTATTATGATGTTGCCATGGTAACTTGTTAAAAAAAGAAAAGAGGAAAAAAAGGAGGACTTGCCATGAAATTCTCAATATGAAAAGACGCTCGTCTGGCGAGATATTTAAAATTGTAATTTTGTTTGTTTTTTATATCCTATTTGAATAAAACTATGATACTAAGTGTTACAGTTCAAATCAGCGTTATTTGTTACTTATCTGTGTGAATAATGGATAAAATTTGGTAAATTAGTCGAAAATCAAGAATTTGGGGCGGAGTAGCGTCAGTAGACTTCAGTTGTTTTTTCGACTTGTTTTGTTTGTATCTGCGAGTGACATTTAAAACGTCAACAAACTTCAAGGTTAGGAATCATTTACAACTTGGACAAAAGTTTAATACCTGTTAATTATTTGGGAGATATTCGCATCATATTACGGAACTGCTACTGGTATATCAATCGAATTTAATTTAAAATAAATTACAACAAATAAGTAACATAGAACCAATAACAATTTGAAAAGTGAAGCAAGTGGGGTTAACAATTTAAAAGGATAATGTAAAGGTGCAACATATTTATAAGTTTATTGGTATATTTGAACATCTGAAGTAATAGCAAAATAATATTTGGGCTAATTACCTTGTGAAACGATTTTACGAATTCGAACATACTCAGTCCAAAGTTTTTCTGCGAGGAACTTAGATAAAAGCAACAAGTGATGGTCTTTCGTTTCGAAGTTTAAGATCGACGGGGTGCAATAGTGCCATTCTAATTTCTTCTAGTGAATTTTACCAACGCCAGGAGAAAATAGGCAAGTGCTTCTATGTGAAAAGGTGACTCCGTTTGGAAGTACTTTGTTCAATTAGACGTTACTATTTATTTCATGTAATTTTGTCATTGTTTTATAGGAAATAACTTCTAATTCTATAACATTTAATTCATTTCTTTGTTGCATCCATATTTTATAAGTTCATGTTTACTCCCTTATATCCTTCGCTTCGATCAGTTAAGCAGCGCAAGAATTTAAAGGTTATAAAGCAGTTACCAAAATTTATATTATATACCCTGACATAGAGGTATTTTAAAGTTTTGTTTGAAGTGTACCCTTTGTGTTGTTGCAACAATTTATTTAATAATATTATAATATTTTTTATCATATGAAAGGGAGATCATATTTATTACTGGTGCAACTAAAGCGAATTTCTCCCTTATTTCAAATGTAATATTTTTGTCGCTTCGGTTTGGGGCTCATATGTAGGTCCCTCAATAAAACATCATAATAATATCTTAAATATATACATAATATTATTATAAAATAACAAAAAAAATCCACTTATATATATAAGGAATTAAAAAATGTGGTAACTATTTTTAATCATTGGCTCTTTTACTTTTATTATTAATCTAAGGTAATGAAAAGTGAGGTGATAGCGCATTGTGCTCGCTTTCTGAGCAAAACGCTGATTGGAGGTTGGGTTCGATTCCCTAGCATTACCAAATAGCTTATAAACATTTTGTGCTGTTACCCACCATACACAATTACCTAATCCGGTCGGCAACCCTAGAATCTTAATGTAAAAAATCTTCTCTGGAGATTTTATCATTGGGCTTTGACGTTAAACTGTAGGTCCCCCGTGTTTCTACCTTGGCGCTAATCATAATCATATAAAGTTTGAGTTCTGACTAAAATGAATCCATGAAGAGCTTCGGCTTTACCATTCTTATCTTGTATTAATTTCAATAACACATGAAACTACGACAACTACATCATAATCAAGATTTTAAATGGGAGTGGGGTGTAGAATTTGCTGTTCTTCTCTTAATTAGCTCCATGAATCAGAAAATTAAGTTGTTATCTGCCATGGAATATAAATGTTCTTGTTTTTGTAAGAATAACATTAATAAACAAATGCTAACAATTATAATACATTTTTGTTCTAACTAACCAACGCTCGAAGTACGCTTTGTTTAACTTCAAACTAATATAGCAAATATGACCGAAAGACAAAAAAATTGATCTCATGCAGCTGGCTGCCGGTATGTATTTGCGTTAGATGCTGATTATGTTTGTTATCACGTATTTTCTGGCAAGTTAATAAATCCTAGAATAACTTAATACTCAACATTTCTTTGTTTATGACAATAATACTACAGTTTTTTTTCTTCTTTTTTTAAAGAAGTAATAGCGAGCTATTGAGCTAGAACGCATTTTATGTGATCACTCCATTTAGTCGCCACATAACACTACTTTCCCAAATATATAAACTTCTAACAAGAATAATAGAAAAATTAATAATAAGCTAGAGAGGTATCAATTACCGGAATAGGCAGGAGCAGGAGCAGGAGGGATAGCACCTGCGATCATTTATTAACAGTTAGAACTCTATCGCTTTTGTTGACTACGAGAAAGCTTTTGATACGGTCGAAACGTGGGCAGTGGAAGAATTATGGAACAGCAGAGTAGATCATGGTGATATGGCTATAATACATACCATACATCAGAAATCCAGTCCTAACACATAACGAGACGAACCCTATACCTGTCAAGCGTGACGTAAGACAAGGGGGTACTATATCGCCTAAGCTGTTTATAAATGCCTTGGAAGATGTTATTAAACAACTGGATTGGAAAGAGAAGGGTGTTAACATAAGTGGAGTATATTTAAACAACCTTAAATATGCAGACGATATAATTCTTTTTGCCGAAAATGAAGATCTTCAGAACATGATACAGGAACTAAAAGACGAGTCAAAGAAAATTGGTCTAAAAATAAATAAATTAAAAACAAACGTGATGAGAAACACCGGAGTAAGATTAGAAATCACACTAGAAGAAAACACCCTGGAGCAAGAAGCACTAGCAGAAGGTTATCCGACAAGACCTGAAGATGGCAAATGTGATTTTGCCGAAACGTCGTCAAGACAACCATCCCGGTCCATCCCAGGACCAAGAAGTTACTACGCGGAAGAATACCTGGAATCCAATCACAGCATATATATATATATATATATATGTATATGTATATATATCGG
>JABXWE010004293.1:0-38798 GCA_014611495.1 Limonius californicus
ATAATTTAGATTTGTTTTGTTTTTTTATGTTTTACAAGGGGAATGCAGGTTCGCGTTGCATTTAGTTCTGCAGTCTGCCTACCACCTTCGCTAAACCCGGTCACCCAATTTCATTTTCGGGGACTGTAAATAAATTACGAAATTGAGTAGGCGCTAGACTTTGGAAACAAACCGACGTATGTTCCGATAACGGGTTTCTTCGCGACTCATCTGCTAATTGAGTTTCACCATACCGTATTGCTACGTTAGACAAAAGAATCTCGACTGAGTCGGATTATATACAAATATTAGCAGAATGTTAGCTTTGGTGCAGGACAATCGAGTGTAATTGTTCTTTCGATTTATTCCGATACAAGCAAATTAAACCCGTGGAAGTATGCTTGGAGTCGTGTTTCTTTACTCGTCTGAACCCCGTTGGAAGCAATCTAATCTCCAGGGGCGTAGCAGCGAATATTTCGTTCCAAAGTTCCCCGAAGGTCATCGTATACACCTTTGTTTTCGGACCACAAAACACCCCAGACTGTGCCTGCAGATTTTCCTGCATCTTGAAAACACCCCAAAATTGTGCCGGCCTCTCTCTACCCCATTCACCGAAAACCAAGGTAAACGAACTAGTTTTTGTGTTGTGAAAAAACCTTTAACGTGTTTAACTTTCAAAATTCAAGGGATTGATCCCTTCTTTTGTGAGACAAAAAGCGACCTTCAGTCGTCGTTTGATTTTTTGTACTGTTAATTGTAAAAAGTAATTCCATATTGTATTATTCTTATAAACTCAGACGCCACTGGCCATGTTGAGTTGTTTAAAGATTTTAAGTGCCGTAAGCCAGGGTGGCGAGTTCCTCCTTTTGAACGTTCAAGTTAACCGTTTGTAGTAGTGAACTATAATATCACCATTTGCTGTCATTTTTCTTTGTATCGTCATTTATTCTCAAAAAGTGTATTTGTGTGTGCATGAACTTTGTAAGCTTTAGAAACAGGAGGAGGCGTAATAAACGTGAGCCCGATTCCGATTCATGTAAGCTGCTGGCTTCTGGGCCTTCCACGAGAACCTGCAATCAGCTGTGATTTGGAAGGTAGCGCCCGTTAATTTCGACATACCCTGTACACAACTAGGAAGATTTCCTCCCGTAAGCGGTTTGCGTGAACCCCCCTACTCCTCTGAGCTAAGCTGTAGGCCTTTTTCCACCTATCCGGTTGCGTGTCGACGAAAAAGCTCGTTTGGCCCGTAACAATTGGTTTTACTCATACATTGATTAAACGATAACTGTCTTTTATCTACTGTAGGGGATGAACAGTGAATCGATATTTTATCTTATACTGTTTCCTAAATTACATTGGAGAGCTTTTGAATTGGAGTCACATTGTATTTTAGTGAATATGCAGAGACATTTTATGTATAGGAAAGTTTGAATGAACTAACTCGCTCATTAATTTCTTATTTAATTAATTCCTTTTAGCAGTTTTGATGTGAAGGCGTTAATATCAGTCGTACTTTCCATCGTGACAGTCGCAGAAAGAGACTATTACGTAGCATATACATGCCAAAAAGAAAACTGAAATTTCTCAGCATTATCCATTAACCTGCATTTCAGTGGTTGTCAAGAGAAAAGCCAAGATTGTATATTTGAAATGCGATTTTGTTGGTGGGAACGCATGTAAATCTCCCCCAAAACAGTGTTCGTTTCGATGATAAGCATTAATGGTCGGCCTAGATTGAGCTGTCAGTCAAGCTGACACAAACGTTTCGCTGTAAAAATATTTCCAGTCGGAATTTTATTGCCAGTTCCGAGGTCTCTGCATGGAAGATGCTTGATTGATCGCTCTGCTGCTGCTAATTTGAAAAGCCGCTGTCTTCCGTCAGCTTCCGGGCCGATTAAATTCACCTTCTACGAGATAATAAAAATCCAGAACTTCTGCCTCGTTAATAATTCAACAATTGGTTTATTTGGGATTCCCCTGAAATTGGAGTTTCGAGTCTAGAAGAGCAATACATCAAAGGGCTCATTAAATAAAACTACTAGTTGGGGAAAATGGGCCAGAAGGAGGAAAAGGGCGACAGGGCCTTGTCGGCGGCGGCGAAGTTAATTTCGTAAAACCAAATATTGAATAATTTTAAACACAGAGTGTGGGTAGCGCAAAGTTGCGGGCATTTTCTTCACAGCGATGAATATGTAAAGACTGATGATTTGTAGCGAATTTTGGCATAAATTTATAAAAGCTGTTGCGAGTTTCTGATGCGAAGGAAGGCATATACATAAATTAGGGTTTTGTTTAACCTTGCATCTTGATATTTACATATTTTATATTAAAAGCTCGGGCATGAAAAAACATTGCCGAGAGAACAACACGAACGAGGTCAGTATATGCCTTTGAGATATTTCTCCTTTCTAATGATTATATCTTAATGGAAACCTACAACGACTACTCAAAACAGCTTCAACAGAAAAACCTTGTATTAATCATTATGGCACTAAAAGGACTATTTGGATTTGACCAGTCAATGGTCAATAACTGGAAAAATATAAACATTAAATTTCAAATTTAACACGAATTTGTTCTAATTATAAATTAAGAAATAATGGAATAGCATTAATTAATTCATTAGAAGTTAGAATAGAAGAATGAATGTTGGAGATGGATAACAAATAATTCAAGAGCAGCATATAAGCAAAATTTCATCTCCAGCCTTCTCAGTACAATAAAATATCAATTTGTGCATTTTCATATTTCTCTAGGGCGCACAATATCATAGAAACGAACAGTTCTTGAATGACAGGCTTGTAGTTACACAAATCGCTAGCTTCGATTCAATAAAATAGAACGTAAGGGGGAAATTTTTTATATCATTTGCCTCGTAAAACGTAAAGAATGTGTTCTAACCCTCGTTTATACTAATCTAAAATTTCAATTTACCCCTCTAAATTAAGAATTAAAATCGAAATACCTATGAGGAGTGTTCAAAGTTAAACAGGAAGATTACAATTACAACCCCTTCTTAAAATAATTCCAAAAATGAATTTTATGAAATGTTCACCGTGACTCTTGTTAATATATCCATGGCGATATTTTCACTATAACATTAGCAGAATAGCAAAATTTCGACTGAAATTCTTACAAGATAGAGAATAATAGATGATCGACGGATTTCCAATAATGGGGTGTTTGAATGGTCCAAATGTTTTAGGGACGGGAGAACCCATGTAGAAAATGAGCCACATATACGACAAGCTGCAACATCCGTTAATCGTGAACATAAGCAAAAGTTAAAACCCTTAGTCACCAAGACAAACGGGTATCAGTTCGCCAAATTTCTTAAAGTGTTGAAACATCGTAAAGAGTAAGTTAAAATATTGGGAGTTGAGTGATATGTTGATTTTGTGCCTGTTGACCAAAGAACATAAGTTGAATCGTTTGCAAATCGTTTCTTCTTTACTGGAGCGATATGAAAGAGAAGGAGATTTATTTTTGGACTCAGTTGTGTCAACTGATGCAACCTGAGTACATTATTTTACTCTTGAGTAAGACGTGTAAGCATGCACATCTCCAAAGAAACCAGAAACTGAGTGTTACACAAATCGCTGGTTTAGATTCAATAAAATAGAACTTAAGGGAGAAATTGGTAGTATTTTTTTTATATTTGCTTCGTAAAATGTAAAATAATGTGTTCTAACGCTTCTTTATTCTAATCTGAAATTCCGTTTTGTCCCTCTAAGCTAAGAATCAAAATCGAGATACCAGTGAGGCGTGTTCAAATTTGAATAGGAAGATTACAATTACAACCTCATCTTAAAACAATTCCAAAAATGAAATTAATTGAAGATTGACAATGACCTTTGCTAACACATCCATGGCAATTGTTTTGCTGTAATATAATATAATATTACCAGAATAGCAAAATTTCTTATGAAGGCGTAATTTCGACTAAAATTCTTAAGAGACTGCAAGAACAATACGAAGATCAACGGTTTTTCAATAATCGGGTGTTCGAGTCGAATACAAATGTTTTAGAGACTGGAGAACTAGTCTAGAAAATGAGCCTCATGTACGACAAGGTGCAACTTCGGTTAAACGTGAACATAACCAAAAGTTAAAGCCCTTATTCAGCAAGAGAGACGGATAGCAGTTCGTCAAATTTCTCAAATTATCATATCATGTCATAAAACGCTAGCTAAAGTATTGTGAGGTGAGTGATAGGTGAATTCCACACTTGCTGACCGTGGAACATAAGTTGAATCGTTTGTAAATGGCTTCTTCTTTACTGGAGCGCTATAAAAGAGAAGGACATGAATGTTTGGACATAGTTGTGACAACTGATGAAACCCGAGTACATTCTTTTGTGTATGTAGTTACACAAATCGCTAGCTTAGATTCAATAAAATAGAACTGAAGGAGGAATATGGACGTATCTATTTAAATTTTCCCATTGAAATGTAAAAAAAAATGAAATTCATTAAAGGTGGGCCGTGACCCTTGCTAACACATCCGTGGCAATTTTTTAGATGTAACATAATGTAATATTAGCAGAATAGCAAAATGCCTTATGATGGCGTAATTTCAAATAAAATTCTTACAAGCAGCGAGAACAATATGACGATCAACGGTTTTTTAATAATCGGGTGTTCGAAGTATCCAATGCTTTAGAGACGGGAGAACTCGTGTAGAAAATGGGCCTCGTGTACGATAAGCTGCAAGTTCGGTTAATCGTAAACATAACCAAAAGTTAAAGCCCTTATTCAGCAAGACAGATGGGTAACATTCGTCAAATTTCTCAAATTAGTATCAAAAGCGTTGAAGACATCATAAACAGCTAGCTATAGTATTGTGAGGTGAGTGACAGGTGAATTCTGTTCTTGGTGAACGGGGAACATAAGCTGATTCGTTTGCAAATCGCTTCTTCTTTACTGGAGCGCTATAAAAGAGAAGGAGATCAATTTTTGGACCTAGTTGTGACAACTGATGAAACCCGAGTACATTATTTTACTCTTGAGTAAGAGGTGCAACTATGCACATCTCCAAAATTAAGGAAACGGCCAAAAACTGTGTCGTGGGCTGGTAAAGCGATGGCAACATATGTTCTTTGTTGACTTCCTTACAGAACGTCGTACAAATAACAATTATGTAACATTTTTGTGGTTGTAGTTACACAAATCGCTAGTTTAGATTCAATAAAATAGAACTTAACGAGGAAATTGGACGTATTTTTTTTTATATTTGCTTCGTAAAATGTTAAAACAATTCCAAAAAAGAAATTCATAAATGATTGGCCGTGACGCTTCTTAACCGATCCACCGCAATTGTTTCGCTGTAATATCATATAATATAAGCAGAATATCAAAATTTCTTATAATAGCGTAAGTTCGCCTAAAATTCTTACAAGCAGCGAGAACAATACGACGATCAACGGTTTTTTAATAATAAGGTGTTCGGGTGATCGAAATGTTTCAGAGACGGGAGAACTCATGCAGAAAATGGCCCTCAGTTGCATCTTCGGTTAATCGTGAAATTAACCAAAAGTTAAAGCCCTTATTCAGGAAGACAGGCGGGTAACAGTCCGTCAAATTTCACAAATTAGTGTTAAAAGTGTTGAAGACATCATGAAAAGCTAGCCAACATATTGTGAGGTGAGTGACTGATCAATTCGGCACTTGCTGACCGAGGAACATAAGTTGAGTCGTTTGCAAATGACTTCTTCTCTACAATAGCGCTATAAAAGAGAAGGAGATGAATTTTCGGACATAGTTGTGACAACTGATGAAACCCGAGTACATTATTTTACTTTTGAGTAAGACGTGCAAGCATGTAAGCAGTGGTGTCACACCACATCTCCAAAACCAAAAAAAACAAAAACTGTGTCGTGGGCGAATACAGTGATGGCAACGTGTCCTCTTTCTTGAATTCCTTACAGAACATCGTATAAATAACGCATACAATTATGCAACACTTTTGCGCGATATAGTTAAATAAGCGATTAGGACCACACGGAAGAGAACGCAGACAGAGTTCTGTTTGCTTTCTCCAGGACACTGCTCGCCCTCATACTGCTGCAAGAACAATTCAGCACGTAAACAATTTTCAGTGGGAGCATCTTTCGTATGCATCATACAGTCTTGTTCTTGCTAAGTAATTAATCGTAATGCTCATCACTAACCTCTTGTGTTACAGAACTCGTACTGTTGATTTTAACAGAGCATTCAGAAATACATTATTGCCAACAATTAATGGAAAACAGTAAACAATTTATTAATTCCGGCGTTACTCGAAGAGGAGAGATAACTGGAAATTTCTTATAAATTGATACTGAGTCAACGCTATCAAATGTTACGTAGCATTGGGCCACTTAGTCAAATAACGAAGAAACACAAATTGTGTTTGTATTCGCTTAAAGATTCTTCATTTTCTGTAGAAGTAAAATGCATAAAATTAAGAGAAACTTGATTTAGCTGTATTTGCAAGAATTGAAATCTTGCGTGCAAGACGGAAATTGAATTATCCACAAAAGAAGGACAATTTAATGTTTCTAGCAGAAATGTTGAAATTTCAAGAATTCAATTTTATACCTTAAACGAACTTGCCTATCTAAGACTTTCTGCAGCCTTGGGACAATAAGTCCCTACCTGCATTAATATCTAGTGAATAGAAAATCTTCAGAACCGATAAGTGGAATACTGACGGCACAGAAATTTTGCTGTATGTTGTTTTATAAGGAGTGAATGAAACTTGCTAATTAAAAAAGTATTTACCTTAAAACAAGAAACCACAAGTGGAATTTAATATGAACGGAATTTAAATCAAAATAGGTATTCCGAAATTTCCAGAGCTTCAGGTTTTACTTGAGTTGAACATATTACGTGGGATTGACTTTGAAAATTAGATTTTACTTCCAGAACTTATTAATGAAATATCTTCTTCTAGTAATTACAGGTTGTAATTAAGATATTTATTATAAACGTGACAATTTTACTATGTTTGACTATTCTAACATCAAGCAACACTAAAAATTTTGCTTGTACAATGTTTAATGTGAATTTGTTACGAGGGGCGTTCTATACATTTTCAAACACCTTCATTGAAGTGGTAGGTTTTTAATTTTATAAACCTTAATTACTGACCTTACTAGGTAAATTTTGATATAACTTTGGATATTTATTTTTCGTATTTTTGCTTGTATAAAATGAAAGACAAACGTTTTAAACAGAGGGAAATCACTATATATTTGACCGTATAAATGCTCCAAAAGAAATTAAGAGCGATTCCGAAGTATGTACTGTACGAACGGAATCCCCTGTGTGCGGGTATGATTTTGGTAGTAGAAATATCTTTAGGAGGAAAATCTGTACAAATTAATTAAGATAGGGAAAACCATTAGAAGTGAACACGAATGGCAACATCGCTTATGTTGAGCGAATGGTTATTGTTAATCGATAAAACTAAAATATTAGAAAATGTTGTAGGTGAGTATCTGGAAACTTTATGTTTTCGATATGTTGAAACTAACAAATAGACTTTCTACACACAATCCCAACCAATTAGATGGTTATACCATATCAAATAATGGAGATAGATAGACCAACGAAAGAAAGATAACTGAATGGAAACCCTGTGAAACGATACATAGAGACAGATCTAAGAAGAGATGGAAGGATTGACATAGTCGAGGATCTTAAGAAACTTAAATGCAAAAACTGATACACCGCAGCTACTCATAGGAAGCGATGGCAGACTATTGTAGACTAGACCAATATCCAACCGAAGTCGTAGTGGCAAACGAGGAAGATGTACGTCGATACACATGGGCCCAGCCAACGCGAAAACTAAAGATATAATTGACTGTATCATCGTTAAACAGAATGCCCAAATAGACACCAAGTACGTGAGAGTGATGAGCGGTCCCGAATGCGGATCTGATCACTATATGGTGAAGCCAAAAATGTGCTTCCCCTATTAACAGAAAGCCAAACTACAGAACAAAGAAGATAACGCTAAAGACTAACAGACTAAAAGATAACTTCACAAGATTCCTTTACCAAATTAGACTTACTAACAAACTGGCAAATATACAAGACAGATTTGTAAACATTTTAAATAAAAACATACAAAAATGTACTCATGAAGAAATCTCGGAAGCTTTAGACATAAGCTGTGTCAACGGAAGTACCAAAACCGTGAAGCATGGTGCGATGGGAATTGGAACATCTAGTAAAAGGGAAGAAAAGGGCATAAAACAAATAGTTGTCAACAAAATCGAAGAGACATAGAGAAATATATCGACACAAACGGAATGAAACACAAACAGCAGTAATTAAAGCAAACACGAAGCGGGACAGAAAGGCTGTGGCTCAGTTAATAATGTATGGCCAACACTAGAGTAATTAAATCCTGGAAAATTCTAAAAGGGCTGCTAACCGAGAATAAAGGCAAAGCAGAAGTAAGCCTAGTACTTCCAGAAGAGTAGAAAACATACTAGAAGAAAAAAAGATTGGCCAAAGTTTATTGAGATAGATGCACAAACGCATTAGGAAAAGAAGAATACGTAGTGGGGGTAAAATACGAGAGATATTAAGGTAACCTTAGTGATAACGAAAAACAGCAAACCTCATCTTCCCGGTAACACAGATATCGCCCTTCTACCGGCTGGTCCAGAGGTACTGTTGGAAAAACTGACCACACTATTTAATTAAATGCTTGGATGAAAACGATGTCCAGAGAAGTGGAAATAGTAATAGTATCATCCATATACGAAAAAGTAGTATAATATATTGCCGAAACTGTATTAACCTCATTTGTAAAGCGGCAAGGTTATATAGGGGAGTGCTAAAAAACAGAACAGAAATGGAAGAACAAAAATTGAATAAGCAAATACGCTAGGGAGTCGTTTGTTTTCGGGATACCCGCAGCCGGCTACCAACCTTGTTTAAGGTAGCTCGTACCTTGGCGCACTAACCCAGGGACACCAACGGTTTAGGTACCCTCCGAGGTACCAGAATAGCAGCGCATGAGCGTAGATTTTTGGTCCATCTGGATAACTATGAATACTAGTTCACTAGTACTCGCATTAATATGCCACGCTTCTCCCAGATTCGGAAACAACGATTTTAGAGCAGGACCGTATATTTACACTAAAAAACTAAAATCCGTGGAAGAACAGTACACCATCAAACAACTTAACGACATGGTCCCATTAGGTAAACTGGAACAGCATTATTGACGGATGGCCAGTTAATAATAGCCTCGGACGTAGGCGACTCTATCGACATGGTAAGACATCTACAAGAAGAGTAGCAGAAATAAGCTTTAACCACCAATTCTTCAAAAACAGAATGATTGTAACGAAGAAAGAAAACATCGAAGACTTATACTTGGAAACAACATAAATAAGACATTGCAACTCTTACATGTGCCTATGGGTAACGATATCATCCATAGGCAAAGTAGAGGAAACATAATCAACAATATTGCTAAAGGAAAGCAAGCAATTTGTCAGTAAAATACGTTGTTAAAGTAACAAGAAGAACGAAAATATCATATATAAAACTATAGTAGAAAGCATCATCAGTGCACACGACTCAGAAACTTGGAAGTTTAATAAACTTGACAAAGAAATACTTCTTGCTCTGGTGATGGATATCTGGCAAAGCAGTAGTGGTATAACAAGGATCGAACATGTAAGGAACCACAGAATCAGAGAAATTATTGAGATGGAAGAAACGATATTACATGCAATAGACACAAAACGAGTCTTATGGTATCTTCTCCTTCAGCCTATGTTCATCCGTTCCTCAATGTAGGCTTTCCTCAGTACTTTCCATGTTTCTCTGTCCTTTGCCTTCCAGAACCAGTCTCTTCCTGCTGTCTGCTTAATGTCGTCTAGCCATATTTTTTGTGGCGTTCCTATACTTCGTTTGGATGTTCTTGGACGCCAGTTTATAATTTTATATATGTCCATCTAGTTGGATGTTGCCGCGCGACGTGTCCCACCCAGTTCCATTTTAATTTTGATATGCGACGTATAATATCAGGGGTTTTTGTTTTTCTACGGATTTCGTTGTTTCTTACCCTGTCTCTTAGTGTGAGACCAAGCATGGCCCTTTCCATTGACCATTGCGTATTTCTTAACCTATTTGCATTTTTACTGTGAGCTTTATTGTTTCTAAACCATACGTGGTGACAGGGAGCATGCATGCTTCGTATACCTTCCGTTTTAAATTGATAGGAATGTCTGGGTTTTTAACAACATATCCTAGTTTCCCAAAAGCAGCCCAGCTCAAACCAATTCTTCTATTTATCTCGGCTAATTGATTTTCTTTTCCTAGTTTAATGAGATGTCCGAGCTATACATGTTTTTGTACGTTTTCGATGGTATTGTTATCTATATCAATGTGAACTTTTCGTCTTACTTGAGTTTATCTTCACCCCCATGCCTTTAGATACTTTATTTAGGTCTTTTAACATGGTTTCGAGGTCATTTATGTCTGTGATGATGAGGAATACCTCGTCTGCGAACCATAGATGACCTAGGTAGGTACCGTCGATGTTCATACCTTCTGTTTCCCAGGAAAGATTTTTAAAAACATCATCAATTGTTAAAGTAAATAGCTTCGGTGAGATCTTGTCTCCTTGACGTACACCTTTTCCAATAGGGATCTTATTTGTAGTCATATCTTCGTTGATATTTACATAAAATGAAGCATTTTTATATATATAACTTATAAGGTTAGAATACCATGAATCAATTCTTGCTGTATTCATCGCTTGTATAATCACCCATGTTTCGATCAAATCGAATGCTTTGTGGTAGTCGACAAATTCTAAGTGAAGAGGAATGTTATAGTCAGTGCATTTTTCTATAAATGTTCGAAATGATGGAAGGTGGTCTATTGTACTAAAGCCCTTTCGGAAACCCGCTTGTTCTACCGGTTGATAAAAATTTAATTTATTTGTTAAGCGGTTTGTTATTATCTTCGTAAATATTGTATATAGCTGAGATAGTAAGCTTATTGGTCGATAATTTTCTATATTTGTCTTATCACCTTTTTTTAAATAATATCATGACTTCTGAGTTTTGTCATTTTGTTGGTATATTTCCCTCCTCAAGGCATTTATTTAGTAAAAGTCTTACAGCCTCCAGTAGTGCTTCTCCTCCCATCTTTAGCATTTTGCACGTAATCTGGTCTTCCCCTGGGGCTTTCCGATTTTTCATTTGTTGTATGACTCTTCTGATTTCTGGGTTGTCTATTTCGGGTATTTTTTCTGATCCTGCGTTTAGGGTGGTGTTATTTTGATTTTTTGGTCTCTGAATGGTGGAGGTATATCTGACATGGAGCTGACTCGAGGGTCGATCCTGGATACGCCAGGCCCACCTCATGCCAGTAGGTGGGTAGGAATTTTCGGGATAGGGTGGGATCGGGTGGGGCATTGCACAACGTTAGCATGCCTGCAATGTATACCGCAAGTCACCGGTGTTGCAAAACCGGGTAGTTAGTAAGCTACTCATCATCTGGGATTTTGAGTACGCACCTGAGACCGTTATGCGAGTATGCGTTTTACATTACATTCACAGTGTTCGTATCTCTTATCTGTCTATTTCCTAAGGTAACAGAGTTCACCTATCTTAGTTTCCTAATAACTAGCCAGTTAATATTAACCCCAAATTGTATTGTTTCCACTTAATTTTTGTGTCGGCTCTCGATTCCTCGTCCTTCTTGTCCAACCTTCCCCTCTGCTGCTGTCGGTTAGTTGTCCATTGTTTCCTCTTCCCACTGGTACTTGTTTCGTCCCTTCTCCTTTGTTGTCCCCTTCCTCACCCCCTTACTGCTTCTTCTTCTTCGTTGTCCTGTTCGTCTTCAGTCGATTCTTGATCAGATTCTTCGCTCAGGGCGTATACTCTTCTTACCTCTCTTTCGGATATCCTTTTTTTCTTCTTGCCCAGTTCTCCCATGTCTCTTTAGATATGCCGGTGTTTTGGATGTATTCCACGTGTAGCGTGGTCTTCCAATCTTCTTTTCTGCCGTTTGCATGACATAAGCTTGCTGCAGAGGATGATTGGTCGGTCTTCTTAGGATATGTGCCCAGTATTTAATTCTTGATGTAGTGAGCCGTTTTTGTTTTCCCTTCTAGAATTCCTTGTGCCCGCGAAGAGTTTTGTTCCCCCGTGGTTAGTTGAAAAAGTTTGGGTATTTTCTTTTCCATTCTGTTAGCTTTCGTGATTGCGGTGGTTTTTAATCCGTATTAAGCTGTTGTGGCTATGATGGAATTGTATATCACCTTCTTTATCCCGTTTGGTAGTTTATGTTGTTGTAGTAGAGGAAGAATCATATGTGTGGCTTGGTGTAGTTTGGTTATTCTTTGTTTGACTGTGTCCGGTCTTGCTAATGCATCTGGAAGATAAACGCCTAGGTACTTGAGTTTGCGTGTTTGTTTTAGGTCCCGGCTCCCTACTTTTAGTATGTTCTCGGCTGCCCCTCTAATTATTCCTTTGTCTGGGGCTTTTACCATCACTTCGCATTTGCTGATGTTGATTTTTCGTCCTGCCCCTGTTAAGTTTGCTATCAGCATGTCCAAAAGTTTTCCCGCGTCGTCCTCCTCTTCCGCTATAATCAGCAGGTCATCCGCGTAGGCAAGAATCTTTGGCAGGTTGAGATTTTCTTCGATTGGTGATGGTGTCGTCACTTGTGAGGCTGTCTTCTCTAGGACCCTGTGCAATGTCATCGTGAATAGTATGGGCGAGAGTGGGCATCCTTGGTTAATCCCTTCCGTTTTCTTGTATACTTTTGTTCTTTACCCAAACCATTGTAGCATCGTATTTTCCTGTAGACAGGCTGTAATTACCCGGTTGATTAGATAGTATGGTGTTCCTCGGTCTTTCAGGGCTTTCAACAGGAGCGAGTGCTGTATCGTGTCGAACGCTCTTGTTATGTCTGGGGCTACCAGTACAGTTTTTTCTCCCCCTCTCCATCTTTCATCCAATATGCGTCTTGTTACATATATATGGTCTTCCACCGATCTGTTGCGTAGGAATGCTGCTTGGTACGACGGTATTTCTGGGGTTGTCTCGTCCAGTACTCTCAACAGGTGTTTTGGGTAGATTTTGTAGCCTTTTTTGCAAAGGATGATTTTCCTGTAGTCTGCCGTGGATTTCGGGTTTCGTACTTTTGGTTGGGGGATTTGCAAAGTTGTGATCCAGTTCGTTGGTACTTCGTTACTTATCCAGATGGTTTTTATCGTTTTACAGACTGTTTCGATGAAGGTTGTGGGGGCGGCTTGTAGCAATTCCACCTGTACCTGATCTATTCCTGGCGCCTTGTTTTTCTTCAAATAATGTATTATTTCTATGAGTGCCTCTGTAGTTGAGGGTGGCCCCAGTGGCCAGTGGTCCGTTCCTATTATTTGTTGCTGTTCTGTGCTTGTTGTCCTTAGTTCATTTTCCCAGTGTAGCATAGGTATGTACCCTCTTCTTGTTGCAGTGTTGGCTCTCCTTGTTTTCTGCATGTTTTTGTATGTATTTCTTAGCCTTATTTTCGGTGGATATTGGTTTATGTTCTGGAAAAAGCTTTCGCACTTTTCTGCTTCGTGTTGCTCTTGGGCTTGTCTTTTGGTGCTTGTTGCTTGCCATAGCTCTTACTTTAACTTGGGGTTCCTGTTTCTATTGTATGTGAATTGCGCTTGTTAATGCCGTGCGAGAGCCTTCCTTCTTCTCGGGGTCAGTGGCGACGATGGTCTGATTAGACGGTGTCGCGCGCCTGCTCTTAGAGTGTCAGCAATTGTTTCCCACGATGTGGGCAGTTGCGTGCTGCTTTCCCCTTGGACGCTTTGTTGATACAGTTCTTTGATGTCAGCATTTCCCAGTAACTGATTGTTCCGTTTTTAATTCGCTATCTTGCTCTTGTCCGGTTCTCTGTGTGTTGTGGTTGTCGGGTCCTCTGTGTTCGTGTGTTAATGAAGCTGTCACTATTTTGTGGTTTGTACTTACCTCCGCTACCCATTCTGCTTCGATATGATGGAGTTACGTGTGCTTTCTGCTGTTTCTCCACGTGTGCGAACTGAGTCCGACCTACTCCAAGTGTTCTGTATAGGGAGCTGGAATAAGTGAGCAAGGTCTATCAGTGCTTGTTGATTATCGTTACCTCTTAGATGATGTAGTTTGGGTCCAATCCATCTTTTATCCTCTTAGGTAAGGTTTGACTTACCGCTATGTGCATTGAAGTCTCCTACTAGTATTATCGATACCCTCTTCATGGATTCCCTTAAGAGGTCGTATAATACTGCCATTACCCCCGCCATTCTATTGTCTGACGGTACGTGCACCCCGATGATATTTACGTTGGTTTTCTCTATTTCCACCGCCGCCATGCATACATTTTCTGATAGTGGCTTGAACCGTTTTATTTTTCTGCGACTCCCTTTTCTTATTAAGATCGCCAATCCTCTCCTCGTGGAGTCGCGTCTCCCCCCGCTTAGTTGCCAGGTGTAGTGTGTTGTTTCCGCTGCTCCTGTAGTTAGATACGTTTCCTGCAGGCTTGCGATATCTATCTCTCTCACTTTGAGCGCTTCGTCGATTAGTTGCCGTTTATTCGGTTTTCTTGCCCCTCGTATATTCCATGTTGCGATCTTCATTTCTTCGGAGTTCTGTGTTGTATCGATGCTGCAGCCTCTTGGTATTGGCATAGATAGTACGTAATGTCCGGGTGTTAGTCCTGCAGCTTGTTCCTCTGTTCGTTGATCCAGCATGTTCAAATTTGGTGATCCGTTCTTGCTTCCCCTGGCGACAGCCGTAAATTAACTGGTATGTATAAACGAATGAAACTTCTCGGTTTTCGATATGAATAAACTAATGGAATGTTTGATTAAACATCCATTATTGTGCTCAATTGATCACTGTCATTCTGAGGCCAAACAAGAATCCCTAAAATCAAAAAATAAACCTCTGCAGGCAAAATAATAGCTTTAGTTCTTTGCAATGCTGAAGGAATTTTTTAATTTGCAGCCTAAAGCCGCAATTGTTGGTAAATATTACAAAAACATGGGGAGAATTGCCGCGGTGCGCCAACTGCCAGCCTAACTTCATGACAACGCCTCCTCGCAATTCGAAGTAGGTAGTGTCGTCTCTAGCGAATTTTATTTAATTAAAAATCTGAAGCCACAATTACGAGGTAAGAAAGTTCTTGCCATTTCTGAAGTGGAAGCAGAAATGAAGGACTATTTCAAGGCCCAATCAAATCCTTTTAAAAATCTACAACGGTTGAAATCTGTCTCAGTAGTGATTATGTTAAAAAGTCACAATTCTATGAAATGGCATATGTTCTCGCCCTGGAAAAATATAAAACTCCTCTGGTACGCTTGTATTTTTGCTATCAAATTTTTAACTCTGCTATTTAATTAATTCCACCGTTTTTTAGCGTGCAATATTTCAATCGCATAAATGTCGCCGGAAAACACAAACAAAGCGCCCAAATCAAGTGCACGGATTTTACAAACCATAAAGTAAATGCACGTCCATAAATAACGTCCAATAAATATATCAAAATAAAAATTGATTTGGCCTGAACTACGTGATTGAAATAAAATTATGTAACAGGGGCTGATTTAAAACAAAACGGGAAATCTCTCAAGCTCAGCCCGGGATTAATATGTCACCCAAACCGCGAATCCAACTATGAAATGCACAAACGTCACGTACGCGTAACCAAGGAAAGAAGCCTTTGAACTTCATTACCGTTTCCCCAGCAGCAGCAATGAGAGCCCTTGAAGAAGGGTTATTTTGTTTTATTTGTTATCATCCGCCATTCCGTACTTTTATAAATTGCTCTTTCATTTAGATGAAAGGGCAAGAGAAAAGGGGATGAATAAAAGAAATGTTAACGATAGACCTGGTTTACCTAAGAAGACTCCAAAGGCTTTGAACTTCTTTGTGTGCTGATTAGACTCTCTGCGTCTTTTATTTCCCTAACTTTTGCACATTGCATAATCTTTTAAAATGAGAAAGACTTAAATCGAAACCGCGCAACCTTAGAACCGCCCTAACGATCGCTTTTAATGCGTAGAATTCTAGTTTATCAATTAGAAATTTAAATTCGAACTGGCGCGTATGGATGGGCACGTTCTAACAATAACCCATAATGCCTGTTAAAATATTACAGGTAATGTACATTAATGGAGAATGGAAAGTAGGAGAGATTCCTGGTTATTAATGCAAGCGCGCCATGTACAAAAAGAAAATGTAAACGGAAGGTAGAAGACAAATACAGTAGAGAGAATATGTTTTCTTGTTTACTGCTCTCTAAAGCCGTACCGTTCTCGGGTATTATAATACCGCCTTAATAACGCCGGAGACAAAATAAAATACACAAAACTTTTGTAATGAGCACTCTCTCATATGTAACAGAAACTAATTTTCCTGCTAAATTTTAGGTGCGAGTTAAATGTAACGTGTTTAGTTTTAATTAAGAAAATTATATGGAGACATTAAAACGGAGCTGTTAATAGGTAAACTGCGATATGCAATGTAACATTTTAAGCGTTATTCGATTCCAACATGGAAAATAAACCAGCAAAATTAATTAAAACCTTTCTTCGCATAAATCCTTTCAATTGACCCATGAATTTAACTGACAATTACTACTTCTAACTACGTTGTCTTCTAATTGCGGATATTACATTTCCACAATAGTGTACTACATCAAATACAAGCTGAATTAGTACAAAGTCAGAAAGTCGTGGATACAAAGTCCAAGAGTGAAAAGCTTGAACATGAAAGAGAACTAGTCCGGAAACTAATTCAGTGTACGAATCGTGCAGAGGTGCAGCGGAAAGAAACATCTACGGGGCAGAACACCGATGAAATTATTAAAAATCATCAATGATAACGAAAATCCGGAATTCTAAAAATTCAGGGGAAGATAAGCAAAAAAATAAGAAGTCCGGAGACTTGATAGTCCAGGTACTTAATAATCAACGGTCTTATAGTGTAGGTATCTAGTAGTCTCATCTTAGGACGTAATATTTCGGCAATTAAACAGTCCGTTAACAAATATAACCAGAAAACAAGCTGAGAAGAATACCATATAACATTTACGAAAATGCTAGATATAGCCATTTGAAAATCCGGAAAGGAAGTGTCCCGGATTTAAAAGTTGTTTGCAGAAATCTTCTGAACCAAATTATTTGAACTTGTACTGCAACACTTATAGAAAAATGCACTGAATATAACATTCCTCTTCACTTAGCATCTGTCGACTACCACAAAGCATTTGACTCGATCGAAACATCGGCGATTATACAAGGGATGGATAGAGCAAGAATTGATTCACGGTATTCTAACTTTTTAAGTTATATATATAAAAATGCTTCATTTCATGTCAAGATTAATGAAGATATGACTGCAAATAAACTCGCTATTTGAAAAGGTGTAAGCCAAGGAGACACGATCTCACCCAAGCTATTTACTTCAGCAGTGGAAGATGTTTTTAAAAAGCTTTTGTTATGTTATTTTAAAAATTTGCAGCTCTATATGAATTAATTCCGTAATTTATTTGCCGCTTCGTAGAAATTAATAACGTTATTTTAATTGCAGTCTTATTTTGGGTTACCGTTTCGCTATTTTGTTGCGTCTTTCTAAGTTTGAGTTATGTTGACAGTTCCTTTTGTGTCGAAATTGCCAAATGTTGTTTTTCTCCCGCTTGACCTTGCACACTTCCGAGAACTCACGTGTCCCTTATTCTGGAACATTTCATAACATTTCGAAATATAGTGCAATATTTTTTGGGGGGAAGTGTTGATTCCCGTTGCGAAAGTTAGTCAGTCTTTCACCTTTCATGGCTCCGGTCTTCCCAAATTACATCTTCAGGGGAGGGTCGTAAATAAATCGAGTGCTGCAAGTGTCGGCTTGGGTCTTCGACGGGTATACCTGGTGTAATTTTCGTTTCGTTGTTTTACCATGGGGTGAAAACAACACATCGACAATTGTCGGATTTTACAGAAGTACGCTAGGATTTTAAACCCAAACAAAAGGCAATTCTTTGTGAATTGGCCGATCGCCTTTTCGGCGGATTGATTTTGAAGCCCAGCGCCTGTCCCTTTGCCCTACCATCGTTCGGACAGTCCTGCCTATCGGTCAACGATTAACAGCCTGTTGAAATCAACGTATTTTCCTGCATCTGGAAATCGCCCTTACATTTTGCCTATCTCGTTCTAATCCATTCATTCGAAGTTGAGGTAAAAACAGACTAGTTTTTTTGTGTGTGGTGAAAAGAAACTTACGCGCGACTTGCAAAATTTGACCTAATTAAACTTTGTTTTGTTGGAACAAAAACCGACCTTCAGTCGCAGATTGTTTTTATTTGAACTAATATGTGTAGAAAGTAATTTCGATTATATTGTATGATGCCTATAACCCCGTCGCCTTTGGCCACGCAGCTATTTGAATAAAGTAAATATCATGCGCCCAAAGGCGGCGAGCTTCGTTTTCCGAACGTTCGAATATTTGTTTGTAAAACTATAAAAACACAGTTGATACCCATACCATCGAAGACGTACAGGAATATGTATATCTGGGGCATCTCTTTAAACTAGGACAAGAAAATCAATTAGTCGAGATAAACAGAAGAATTGGTTTGAGCTGGGCTGCTTTTAGGAAATTAGGATATGTTGTTAAAAACCCAGACATCCCTACCAACCTAAAACGGAAGGTATACGAAACATGTATCCTCCGTGTCACCACGTATGGCCTAGAAACAATAACGCTAACAGTAAAAAGTGCAAACAGGTTAAGAACTACGCAATGGTCAATAAAAGAAGAGGGTAAGAAACAACAAAATCCGTAGAAAAACAAAGGCCCCTGATATTATACGTCGCATATCAAAATTAAAATGGAACTGGGTGGGACACGTCGCGCGGCAAGATCCAACTAGATGGACATATAAAATTACAAACTGGAATCTAAGAACATCCAAGCTAAGTATAGGAAGGCCACAAAAAAGATGACTAGACGACATTAAGAAGACAGCAGGAAGAGACTGATTCTGGAAGGCAAAGGACAGAGAAACATAGAAAACACTGAGCGAGGCCTATATTCAGGAGTGGACGAACAGAGGCTGAAGAAGAAGAAGAAACGGCATAACTAAAATGGGCACGATGATTTAATACTTAGACTATTACTACGAAGTCCCCGGATTTTTCAATTTCATGCTTGTCTTGCCCACCTTCGTTATACAGTTAGAATTATTTTGTGTCGAAGATTTTGGATCAAAATTTCTAAATCCGGGACGCTTGTTGCTATTCGGATTTTCAACTTTCTAGATATTTAATTCTAGTTAATGTGGACCCGTGTTTTACTTTGGAATTATTCTTTTACTATATGCGTTTCCGGGCTGTTTAGTTGCCGAAATGTTAAGGTCTAAGACTACTAAATCTTTGCTCTATAAGTCCTCTGATTATTTAGTAGGTACCTGGACTACTAAGTTACCGTACTTTTTTACTTATTTGGCCTATCGTAGATATACAGTTGGCATTATCTTGTCTAGATGATTTGTGATCCTAATTTTTCTAAATCCATGCCACAATATTAAGTCCTAAGACTACTAAATCCCTGAACTGTTAATTCTCCGGAATGTTCATTTTCAAGCTTATCTTTCCGCTCTTAGTAGCCTATAGTGTTCATATTATTTTGTTTAAAAGATTTTTGATTGCAATTTAGAAATCCAGGATATTTCTATCTTGGATTTTCAAATTACTAGATATTTCATTTACATAAATGTTGTATAGTATTTATCCCAGCTTGTTTTCTTGTGCTTCACTTGAGACTTATATTACAGAGATCTAGTAGTCCCATTGCTTAATATTTCGGCATCTAAGTAACCTAGAAGCGAATATAGTCAACGAATAATTCAGAAGTGAAACACCAAAACACATTAACCGGTATGAAATATTTAGCTATTTGAAAATCCGAATAAGAAACGTCCCGGATTTAGGAATTGTGATCAAAAATCTTCTACACAGAATAATTCGAACTGTACAACTAAGGTAGGGAAGACGAGCCTGAAATTGAAACGTCCTGGGACATAATAGTCTAAGTACTTAATAATCAAGGGACTTCTGGTGCAGGAATTTTGTAGAAATAAGACTTAATACTCCGCCAACTAAACAGCCCGAAAACGAATATAATAGACGAATAATACGAAAGTGAAACACACAAAGATATTAATCTGAATTAAATATCTAGCAATTTGAAAACCAAGGATTGTAGCGTCCCAGATTTAAAACTTGTGATAGAAAATTTTCTACATAAAATGATTTGAACTGTATTACTAGGGCGGCAAAACAAGTATGAAATTGAAATGTCCGAAGACTTAATAGTTTAAATATTTAATAATCAAGGCACACTAGTAGAGGCATTCAGTAGAACTAAGACTTACTATTCCACCAACTAAACAGCCCGAAAGGAATATAATAGATGAATAATTCGGAAGTGAAATACAGAAACACATTAATCTGAATTAAAAATGTAGCAATTTGAAAATCTAGAAGGGATACGTCCCGGATTTCCAAATTGTGATCATAAATCTTTGACACACAATAATTCAATCTGTATAACTAAGGTGGGCAAGATAAGCATAAAATTGAAACGTCCGGGGAGTTAAAAGTCTAAGTACGTAATACTCAAGGGGCTTCTAGTGCAGCGATTTAGTAGAACTAGGACTTAATATTCCGGCAACTAAGCAGCTCGTTAACGAATATACTAGACGGATATTCCGAAGTCAAACACAAGAAGACTTTAATCGCTATTAAATATCTGGCAATTTGATAATCCAGAAAGGAAGCTGGCTGGATTTAGAAATTAGAATGAAAACTCTTGTTCACAAAATAATTCGAACCGTATAACTAAGGTGGGCAAGACAAGTATGGAAATGAAAAGTCCGGGGACTTAGAAAATCCAGTACTTAATAATCAAGGGACTTATAGTGCAGAGATGTAATAGTCTTAAGACTTAGTATTGAGGCAGCCCGGAAACGAATATAATAGACCAATAATTCGGAAATGAGACAGAAAAAAAACAAACAAGGATGAATACCATAGAACATTAATGGAAATGAAATATGCAGCTAATTGCAAATTCGGGAAAAAGTGTTCCGGATTTCGAAATGTGGTCTTAAATCTTTCAGACAAATTAATTGGAACGGTATATCTAAGAAGGGTAAGGTAAGCTTAAAATTCTAAATTCTGGTGACTTAATAATCCAGGGACTTACATTGAAAAGATTTGGGAGTCTTAGAACTTGATATTCTGGCGACAGCCCAGAATGACATATCCAGCAATTCAATCAAAAATCAAGAGAGGAATTGTTCTGGATTTAAAACTGTTATCAAAAATTTGCTAATAAGTTAGTAGTCCAGGTATTTGATAATCAAAAGACTTACCGTGCAGGGATTTAGTAGTCTAAGGACTTAATAATCCGGCAACTAAACAGCCCGGAACCGAATATAATAGATGAATAATCCGGAAGAACACAAGAAAACAAGCGGGAATGGATACTGTACAACATTAATGGAAATGAAATATCTAGCAATTTGAAAATCCTAGATAGAAATATCCCGGATTTCTTAATTGCCATCAAAAATATTTTAATCAAAATAATTTGAACACTATAGGCTACTAAGAGCGGAAAGACACGCTTGAAAATGAACATTCCGGAGAATTAACAGTTCAAGGATTTAGCAGTCTTAAGACTTAATATTGTGGCATGAAGTATTCCGGATTTAGAAAAATTAGGATCACAAATTATTTAGACAATATAATTCCAACTGTATAACTACCATAAGCCAAATAAGCAAAAATAAAAAGTCCGGTGACTTAGTAGTCCAGGTACTATATAATCAGAGGGCTTGTAGTGCAAAGATTTAGTAGTCCTAGGCCTTAACATTTCGGCAACTAAACAGCCCGGAATCGAGTATAATAAATGAATAATTCAGAAGTAGAAATTGTGATCCAAAATCTTCTACACAAAATAATTCTTACTGTATAACGAAGGTGGGCATGACAAGCATGAAATTGAAAAATCCGGGGACTTAATAGTCTAAGTACTTAATCATCAAGAGACTTATAATACATAGAATTAGTAGTCCTAAAACCTAATATTTCGGCATCTGAACACCTGGAAGCGAATATAATCGATAAATAATTCAGAAGTGAAACAAAAAACACAATAACTGGAATGAAACATCTAGTAGTGTGAAAATCCGAAAATTATTCCAACTGTATAACTAAGGTGGGCAAGACAAGCATGAAATTGGAACGTCCGAGGACTTAACAGTCTAAGTCCTTACTAAATAAGGGACTTTCAGTGGAACGATTTAGTAGGACTAGGTGTTAATATTTCGGAAACTAAATAGCCCCAAAAGGAATATAATAGACGAATAGGTAATTTGGAAGTGAAATACAGAAACACATTAATCTGAATTAAAAATGTAGCAATTTGAAACTCTAGGAGGGATACGTCCCGGATTTCCAAATTGTGATCATAAATCTTTGACACACAATAATTCAAACTGTATACCTAACTAAGGTGGGCAAGATAAGCATAAAATTGAAACGTCCGGGGACTTAATAGTCTAAGTACTTAACAATCAAGGGACTTCTAGTGCAGAGATGTAGTAGAACTAGGACTTACTATTCCGCCAACTAAGCAGCCAGAAAACGAATATAATAGACTAATAATTTGGAAATGACACACAGAAGTTTATTAATATGAATTAAATATCTAGCAATTTGAAAATCTAGGAAGGATACGTCCCGGATTTCCAAATTGTAATCAAAAACTCTTTGACACACAATAATTTAAAGTATATAACTAAGGTGGGCAAGATAAGCATAAAATTCAAACGTCCGGAACTTACTAGTCTAAGTACTTAATAATCAAGGAACTTCTAGTGCAGCGATTTGGTAAGTAGAACTAGGACTTAATATTCCGGCAACTAAGCAGCTCGAAAACGAATATAACAGAAGAATATTCCGAGGTCAAACACAAGAAGACATTGATCGCAATTAAATATCTAGCAATTTGACAAACCAGAAAGGAAGCGTCCCGGATTTAGAAATTATGATGACAAATCTTGTTCACAAAATAAGTCGAACTGCATAACTAAGGTGGCCAAGACAAGTATGGAAATGAAAAGTCCGGGGACTTGAAAGTCCAGGTACTTAATAATCAAGTGACTTATAGTGCAGAGAGTTTGAAGAGTTAATATTCTGACAAAAACGAATATAATAGACGAAAACTTCAGAAGTGAAACAGAAGAAAACAAGGTGGGATGAATATCATACAACATTAGTGGGAATGAAACATATAGCAATTTTTTAATTCGGAGAAGGAGTGTCCCGGATTAAAAAATTGTTTACAAAAATCTTCTAAACCGAATTATTTGAACTAAACTGTGCAACTAAAACGGGCAAAATAAGCATAAAAATGAAAAGTCCAAGGACTTACTAGTCTAAATACATAATAATCGAGGGATTTAGCAGAACTAGGACTTAATATTCCGGCAACTAAACAGCCCGGCAACTAATACTATAGACGAATATTTGGAAGTGGAACACATAAACACATTAATAGCAAATAAATATCTAGCAATTTGAAAATCCAGAAAGGAAGCGTCCCAGATTTAGAAATTGTGATACAAAATCTTCCTCACAAAATACTTCGAACTGTAAGGAATATTTCGAAGTCAAACACAAGAAGACTTTAATCGCAATTAAATATCTAGCAATTTGATAATCGAGAAAGGAAGCGTCTCGGATTAAGAAATTGTGATGCAAAATCTTCCTCACAAAATACTTCAAACTGTAACGAATATTCCGAAGTCAAACACAAGAATACTTTAATCGCAATTAAATATCTAGCAATTTGATAATCCAGAAAGGAAGCGTCCCAGATTTAGAAATTGTGATACAAAATTTTCCTCACAAAATACTTCAAACTGTAACGAATATTCCGAAGTCAAACACAAGAATACTTTAATCGCAATTAAATATCTAGCAATTTGATAATCCAGAAAGGAAGCGTCTCGGATTTAGAAATTGTGATGCAAAATCTTCCTCACAAAATACTTCAAACTGTAACGAATATTCCGAAGTCAAACACAAGGAGACTTTAATCGCAATTAAATATCTAGCAATTTGATAATCCAGAAAGGAAGCGTCTAGGATTTAGAAATTGTGATGCAAAATTTTCTTCGCAAAATACTTCGAACTGTATAACTAAGGTGGGCAAGACAAGCATGGAAATCAAAAGTCCGGGGACTTGATAGTTGGGGTACTTATTAATCAATGGACTTCTAGTGCAGGGTTTAGCCGAACTAGGGCTTAATATTCCGGCAACTAAACATCCCGAAAACGAATATAATAGACGAATAACTGTGAAGCGAAACATAAGAAAACAAGTTGGGATCAATTCCATACATTTTGATTCGTCCAGTTTGATTAGATGTGTATTTAGTGATTCTTGTTTCTTTGCTTTATATATTATATTCGCTTCTATTTTTTTGTTCCTGCTCTTGTACATCTCTGTAATATCGTTTCCTTTCTTTCTCGCAATGGTACCACCATCTGTGATCTCTTTCATATGTTCCAAGTACTTCTTCTAATACTTTTCTAACGATTTGATTACAGCATTTTTATATTTGCATCGTTATTGTTTGGGTTCTTCTTGATCTTCTCACCTTTCATCTTCTGCTATTCTCTGCTCTAGGTTCAACTGGTACCTACCTTCTTCTTGGAGTATGTGTCTACTGTATTCGGTTGTTCGGTATGCGTGGGTTGTTCTAACTGTTTCTCTGACTTACGTCCTTATCAAATGGATTCGGATATTGCTCCTGTCATAGTTCATATGTCAGTGATGCTGATGTCAATACGTTTAGGTAGCTTCAAATTACCCAAAACGTGCCAGTAAAAAATTATAATCATGAATTAAGCATGGTAATGAATAATCCGGGGACTTAATAGTCCAATAATTTAATAATCAAGTGATTTAATAGTACAGAAAATTAATAGTCCAGAAACGAAGTTTATACACAAATCAATCTGAAGGAACACGAAGAGACCACCAGGATCACTAAATTATTCGAATTTTAACGGTATAAGTAAAATTAATCATGAAATTGAATAGTTTGCGGACTTAATAATCAAAAGACTAATAGTTAGTCGACCGATTTATTAGTCCTAAGACTTAATATACAGTCGGTAAAAGTTTACTCATAAATCAATCTGAAAGGAAACACAAGAAGAAGTATCAATAATCAAGGGACTGGATAGTCCAGGGACTTAGTAGTCATAAACCTAATGATCCGGAAATGAAGCGCGGTGCGTACCCGGGGATTCAATACCCGGAAATATGTATTAAAGGTCTGAAGACGAATCATTTAATGCTTAAGATTGAAACTTATGTAGAAATAGATTAAAATGAATCGTCAACTCGGAAATAGGAAGATAAATTAGTACAAAAATCCAGGAAGTTTTTTGAACTCTAAAATTCAGAACAAAGTTAATACGGTGGGATACAGGAAATCGAAAGGAAGATGATCTTATCTTCAAGAAATAAGAATATCAGGTAATACAAACATTCCTGTTCTTTACATGACCACGGAAAGACTACATGAGAGAAGTATGCTGGAATACACAACTCAAAGGCGAAATATTTAAATTGCCTAAAAGCTTTCAGTCAAAAACAAGGGTAAAAATGAAAAGTCTGGGGTTTAACGATTCGGGAGTCAACCGGAAACGATGTACTGAACCGTTCAATGTTTGTGAACAAAATATTTACGGAAAGAAATACTTTAAAACAGCAAAAGCAAGAAAAAGTTTTGATGAAAAAGACGGATATTAAACATCCCGGAAACGAGTAACTACGAAATTAAATTCCCGAAATCAATGGGCTGCAACTAAATTGTGCTGAGAACCAAATGCCCATGGAAACCAACGCGCAAATAATATCCCTACAGTACTTAGCTTAGAATTAATCGTCTAAAAACGAATGGCCCTATAACCATTTAAAGAATATAATGGAAGTAGTAAATTAAAACTAGCTCAAGTTATATTATTGGCGAAGTGTTCATCCCTTGTAAAATATAAACTCTACAACTGAGAAGGATTTTTCTCGCTTTCCTTGAACTGCAGCATTGTGCCGATGTCGAATAAATTCACCCTTGGGCACGAAGCTATAAATACTGGAAAACTTAAAATTGAGAAAACATAACGATCCGCTTTATCTAGGACAACGATCAAATTAACTTTGATTACTGTAACTGTAAAAGCAAATTGACAATTACATAAGCCAGATACCGTATTTGCGGGAATGTTGCCAATTCTATTAACGAAGAGACACATAGTGAAATATAAAGGGTTTAGTTACCTCTGGTATGCATCACAAAGGAGCACCAGAGTCCACGAGGAATTCCTCAAATGCGTTACAGGTTCGTATTGGGAAATTCTTGATGCTGGTTATTAATTAGCTCCCTTTAGTGCTGCCAAAATACGAATTTTTAACACTTAGGCATTTACATTAAAACGCAAATTTAGTGCCAGTAATTTATTTCCCTAGTTCTAAATTTGTACTATATATGTTTGTTTCAATATTCTATAGGCCTCAATCAAAACAATATATTTAAACATTTTGTTGTAAAAATAAATAAGCGAAACTGTACTAAGCTCTATTATTCATATGATAATCATTCGTTTCTTATATTTTTTTTATATAACATTTTATAAAAGTCCAACAGTAACAGTTCGGTAAACACGTCTATGTATATGCAAGCGCTAAAGTGGAAGAGAGTGGGACTTATGCATGATAATGGGAGTGAAGAAGGAACAATGTATTCATAATATATCTCAAGCTTAAACTATGTTAAACAAATAAAGACTCATGTTTTTAAAACTAATTTCTAGGCAATATTACAATTTACTTTCGGCTTATACCACGTCGTCATTTGGGAAATGCACCCAGCATTATTAGTTAAGCATCGACCTGTAGCTTGTCTGCCTTTACAAGCACTTGCTCTAGAAGTTTGAACAATATTTGTTCGTAGGCCTTGTTCGCCTAAACAGGACGTGAGCTTAGATTTTACTGGCGTAAGCCGATTAAGTTTTATTATCCTGGCAAAATAAAATACATTACGATCAAATCCTTGTCCGCCCCAAGATTTGAATAATCTAAGCACACTGCCCTGTTTAGGCAGGCAGGGCCTACGAACAAATATGGCTCAAACTTCTAGAGCAAATGCTTGTAAAGGCAGACAAGCTACAGGTCGGGCCTTACCTGATAATGCTGGGTGTAGTTCCCAAATGACGACGCGGTCTAAACCGAAAGTAAATTATAATATTGGCAGTTCGAGAAACCGCAAAAGCCTCAAAGAATATAATTTATAGTGTTCGATTTACGTATTAATGGAACTAGCGAGCCACCCTAATATTACGAATAGTAAAGTTTCTGGCTTTCCTGCATTTGAATTTAAATGTACGTTGGATTAGAAAATTATTACTACTATATTGTTATAGGTATGTCAGTATTTTTGAAAACATTTCTAGGCAGTCTATTCCGGAAATCGGCACCGTCTGGCCTGTTTTTAAGTTTGAAACAAAGTAAGACGAACACACTAATTCAAAGCATGAAGACATTTTTGTGCTGAGTGAAAATAGAGTGGGGTTAAAAATTGCACTTACAATTTAAAGTTTTGCCGTATACCCGCAATAAAACGTTAAATTTGGATGAAATACATACAACAATGTAGTTGAGAATACCGTGCCGTTATCCATATCGTTCTATACCGATAAAAATGGCCCCGTGACCCCTTTTAAGTTGCCGTGAACATTGGCCGTTCCAATATATAGTCTGTGGCTCAGTTTATCGTTTCTAGTTGATATGAAACAATTAGTCTATGGGTTTTCCGAAAATATCCTAATGTTATAATTCAACACTTTGTTTTATGCTGCAGCTACCGATGACGCCAGCCTAGCTGTCCTCTAATTTTTTCTTCTCTTAGCCTAGGGATGTCAATCAAGCGGAAAATCAACCTCTTTCTGTCTGGTCAGTTCTAGAGGAACGAAGTAGAACCAGGTACAATGCTGGGTCCCTTCCGGGACTTCCTGCAAAACTGAGATTTTTGCTGATGCCGGAAGGGATGAGCCGCCTTCGGGGAAGACGGAAAAAGAAGAGAAGGAATCAGAAAGGAAAGAAACAAGAAATTCTTTCACGTAGCTATTGAAATACATAGTCAAGGTAGAGAGCATAACTGAAGGGTTTCAGAAAGGTGACAACAAAGAAAAAGGAGTGACGTGTATGTATAAACAATAAGCATGTGCATATAAGGTAGTGTTAGAGTAAATAACTGTAGAAATTAGGAATATGCATGTAGCAGATTAGGTTAGATTCATATTATTATGTATGAAAAGAGAGTCTCTCTCTTCAATTTTATCGCCGGATTAAGGTAAACATTACCCATATATACAGTTATTAGTGGACTTTCTCAGCAGTGATTACTTGTCTACAAAATGCTTAGATTTGTGAAACAAAGAAGCAGCTGAATTTTTATCTTACAGAAAATGTCGTAGTCAGTGGCGGCACGAGCAACAGCCCATTCCTTACATATGATTTATAGCTAGGCCGAGTTTGTATTGTATTTAACATATTATATATCCGCTGTTTAATAATTTATAACTCGTTATTCGTATCTATTTTCTTACTTGTATGTATTTTGTGGGAAATACTCAGGTTAAAAGAGAGAACAGTATATTGTAACAATCATGACTTTCTTTCTGTAATGGTTTTCCGCGAAACTATCCCCCTCCCTTTTTAGTGTGAAGAGATAACACAGCCTACGTTGTCGGGTCTATTACAGTGTTATTCTATTGCTTTCAATTTCAAATTATCGAAAATTTGTTAATGATGTAAGATTACAATTTCCAAAAATGTTTTTCTTCAAGTTCTTTCTCTCTTTCCAGACATAACGATATTCTATCATGTGCCTGTACCTGTGTTGCGCGTTTTAGAGTGCCACAGACATAGTGGACCTACAGCTTAACGTGGGCTCCGAACCACGGGAATTGTAAACATTTCTACTCCAGAGAAGATTTACTAGGCAGAATACCTCGCTGATTTGTCATTGCCTTCCGAAGGAGACCGGCCGTTAAAAATCCGATATTCCAGTACTGGGAATTGAACCCAAGACCTTCGGTGCAGGAGTCTAACGCGTTAACCTCTACCGGCCGTCCCTTAAAATGTTCAGTCCTTCTTAATGTTGTAATTGTTTTGTAGAAACTAGATAATATTAATAATAATAATATTTACATGTCGTTAGGTATCTTAAAATTCATTTCTATTTTATTACCGGTTCTTGATTACAAACCGTGTTTTTCTAAAATTGGAAAGCAACTCCTTGTTTACCTTGTTTGGACAAATATGAAAGTTAAACATGAATTTTAAAACGTGGTAGTCTCTGGGGTATTATGTGAAGTTGTTCTGAATTCTAAAAAGCATATGCTTACATTACCTTGAAAGTCATAAAAAGGATGTGATTTTCGTACTGATACTAATTCAAATCTCACGCTTTAACTTTCTCGAAATTCTTCGTGAAGTTTAAAAGAATAATTAGCATTTAAAAGATGATTATATAAGCACGATAATATTAGAAAAAATCTAGTTCAGCTTGTACAACTTGTACTCTGTTATAAAATGCTAGTGATTAAATCGACAAAATTTTTTGTAAACCTAAGACAAAACTCATTTAGCAGTGAGTAAGAACGTCTTAATTTTATATAAACGGAACAATACTAATAAATAAACTTTTAATATTTAGCTTGATATCCGCAAACGTGCACCTCGAGGAACAAAGTGCGAGGTGCATACCAAAGATATTGTCGGATGTTCTAAGAAACCAGCGAGTGACCTCAGCACTGACCTTCCTGCATCGCTGCAAAGCTAATGGCGATGAGTACCTGAATCACATTATAACTGGCGACGAGACTTGGATATCCTACAAAAATGTTCAAACCAAGCAACAATCAATGCGACTTGCCCCAAAGTTAAAAAGTTCAAGCAAGCGTTCGCAAACCGAAAACTTATGTGCAGCTACTGTTTTTTAGGACAAAAAAAGACATATTATTGGTTGATTTTCTGGAACGTGGTACGGCAATTAATGCAGACGGGTATGATAAGACCTTAAGATAGTTGAGGAAGACGATACGGATAAAAAGGAGAGGATTGCTGACCTCTGCAGACGTACGCTTACGCAATAACTCCCGACCGCACGCGTAAGCTCGCGCTTTGCAACCCGATGAACAATTACTTACGACATTTTTTAGCATTCCCCATGCAATTCCGAGTTAATGCCGAGTGGCTATCACCTCTTTATCCATCTTAAGAATATTTTACAAACTCGTGACAGCAATCTCAACGGCGACGACCTCAAAACGACTATACGAAATTGGTTTTCATCACAGGCGCAATCTCATATGATGATATGACAAGTGTTTAAATTCGAAATTGGTTACTATGTAGAGAAATAGTTGATGATTGTATTTAAGATTTAAGCATAATAAATTTTTTTCACTACTAGTAATATGCCGTAGCATTTTGACACATATTAGAATGCCGTGAAATTCAATTTCTCTACCTTGGCGCAGTGACAGGTAAATAATTTTTCATTATTAACCACTGGTGTATAATGAACAAATTTATATTTTTTGAGTATCCTGTGACAATTTCAAAGCGAATTTTGTTATAGCACGATCAAGTATTACGGGGAAATTCTATTTAATGGTATTTTATGTATTGCAATCGTTGTTTAAAACAACTAATTTAATTTTAAAATCTTTGATATATTTGAATCTACGTTTTTCGCGCCGTAACAAATGAGATGTGTGTCAATATAAATTTCGCCGATGGCAGAACAACGCAACGTTAAAAAGAGAAAATTGTTAATAATTTCAGTATTTTAGGTGAAACCAGCGCTTAAAAACAATATTTCTGAATACCAATGATGATTTATCAAGGCAAATAACGCATAGATTAGTATTATTTTAACTTTTATGTCAAAATTTATTAACCATTTTCAAACAACTGTAATACCAACAAAACAAAAAACTGCCATTTGTTTTATAATTTGAAATAAATACAGGTTTAAGTTAAAATAGTCATTAAATTGACAATTATAAGAGTTTATGTTACTAGTAGTGAAAAAAAAAGTATATACACCTCGGTAGAAAAGTCTTATAGCCCTCGGGCCTTACATCCCTCGGCGCTACGCGCCTCGGGATCTAAACTTAGCCCTCGGGCTATAATAGTAGACTTTTCTACCTTGGTGTATAATATACTATTAATTGACATTTATTGTAATTTTACAATCTACTAAACTATTAGGATTGAGTAAATGAGTAAAAGTCTTTGACTTGAAAGGGTAACGCCCATTGACATTAATCCTTATGTATCACTTTCACTTAGTGTTGTGGTAAGTCTTCCAGCCAGGATTTCTTAAGTCTTCCTTTGTGCGGTCCATCCCTGTATAGGTTTTCTATAAAGTCGTTTGGGTGCCCTGCAAGTCGGTGCTGATATTTGGTGGAGGCAGTTTCAATTTGTTCCGTAATGTATGGGATTTGTAGGTCTTGGTGCAGCATTCGATTGCTAACGTACCATGGAGAGTTGACAATTGCACGAAGTGTTTTGTTCGAAATGTTTGTATTATTTTTAACCTTGCGGGTTTGGCACACCCCCAAAGTTGAAGACCATAGGACCAAATCGGCTTCAGTATGGTCTTTTATAGTAGGATTTTATTCTTAGTTGATAGTTTAGATTTTTGCTCATTAGCCAATATATTTGTCTGAGCTTGAGGTCTAGTTGTCTCCGTTTCGTCTATATGTGTTTCTGCAATGTTAGGAGTTGATCAAGGTGTAGTCCTAGGTATTTGACATCTGATTTTGCAGGCACGGAGGTTCTGTTGATGGTTACAGGAGGACAAATTTCAGTGCGAGTAGTGAAGGTTACTTGAACAGATTTGGATCGATTAATTTTGATTCGCCATTTGCTGTACCATTCGTCGAGCAGATTTAAGTGGGTTTGCATGTTTTCAGAGGATGTTATTGGATTATTATCTGAAGATAGGATAGCAACGTCATCCGCAAATGCAGCGATCATGGTGTTATCAATTTCCGGAAGGTCTTCAGTGTAAATAAGGTAGAGGAGGAAGCTAAGCACACTGCCCTGTGGGACGCCGGATGGTATAGGGTAATATGGGGAAAGTGCTCCGTTGTGTTTTACGGAGAAATTTCTAGCAGTGAAGTAGGATTTGAGAAGGAGGTAGTAGTTGTTATTGACCATATTTTTAAGTTTGTAGAGTAGGCCCGTGTGCCATACTTTGTCGAATGCTTGTGACACATCTAGGAATACTCCGTTGCAGTATTTCCTTTCCGCAATGCTCTTAGATATTTCGTTGAGTATTCTGTGGGCTTGGTGTATCGTTGACATGTTTTGTCGAAAACCAAACTGGTAGTTGGGTAGTAGGTGCATTACTTGATAGTCATCCTGTATTCTTCTGAGTAGCAACCTTTCAAATATTTTACTGGGGATTGGCAATAGGCTTATAGGTCTGTCTGACGATGCCTCATGGGGGGTTTTACCGTTTTCATGTATCATTATCATTTCCGCGTATTTCTATGTAGTAGGAAAGTAGCAGAGACTTAGCATTCGGTTAAAGATCGTTGTGAGAAGGACGACAGCTTTTGCGGGGCAACATTTTCAGGATTTGCCCGGTTATTAGCTCATAGCCCGGGGCTTTGTGTTGGTTTAGCTTGGTTATTTCAGCTCTAACTTCTGCCGAGCTTACATGCCTTGTTGGCGGCGACATCTGGCAAGGTACATCAAGGAAATTTTCGATATCATTATTTAAATTACCCGGTGTTGATTCGGGCGCTGGGAAAACGTTGGATAGGTAATCTGCGAGGGTATCAGCTTTTTATTTGTTAGAGAGTGCCCATTCGTTGTTCCGTTTTCTTATCGGAGAATTTGGCGGCGTGGGTCTTTTGAACCTTTTGGTGGCTTTCCATAAGCTGTGGTCATCTGGTGATAGTTTCTGAATGTATGTTTCAAAGGTTGAGTTTTGGGCTTCTTTGAGAGCTGCAGGAAGTGGTTTCGACATTCTTCTGTAGTAGTGCAGATCTTCAAGGTTGCGTGACCGTTGCCATCTCCCTCTTTCTCGTCTTTTTTCGCTGATCAGTTGTCGAATATGTAGGGGAGTGCTTATAGAATTTACAGTTTGTTATTCGGGGGTGGACTGCCACGCTGCTTGCTGTATTAGGCAAGTGAACAGCAGCATCTAGGTCTGCCGGATTTTCTCGTTTATGTATTCTTCAAACGTGTCCCAGTCGGTGTATCTCGTTATGAGCTTTGGGTGTGTGACTTTGTTCATGACTTCAGTGCTCATGCTTCGGATGACGGGCGTGTGGTCGGATGAGAGGTCATAATTTCAGTCTATTGTACAGTTTTGCGTTGGTATACCTTTGGTAATGAAAAAGTCCAGTAGATCCGACAGCGTTCTAGGGCCTGTTGGCCAGTAAGTAGGTTTTCCGTTAGTTAGATGGGTGTAGTTATTGTCGATTAAGGCCCGTATGAGGTTGCGGCGCTTAGTGGTAATGAGTCTGGATCCCCATTGGGAGTGCTTGGCATTCCAATCGGCCCCTGCAATATATCTATTGTCAAGGGTTTGAAAGAATTCCTTGTACTCGTAAACAGGTATGGTGTGGCGAGGTGGGCAGCAGACGGATGTTACAGTCGGGTTCCCCGCTTCGGTGTGTACCTGTATGTTAGTGGCTTGGATTTCATTAGTTTGATATTTGTCCAATTCATGGTGAGATATGGAAATTTTAATGATGATTGCTGACCCTCCATGCACTGTGCCGTCAGGGTGGATACAGCTGTAGATGGTATAAGTAGGTATGAAGAAGGCAGTTTGGTCAGTGAAATGGGTTTCTGATATTAGGGGAATATCGATTTCATTAAGGTCGAGGAATGTAATTACTTCTTGTTTATGACTGTGGAGCCCATTGGCGTTCCTCGTTGCAATTCTGAGGATTTTGGTCATTACGGATTACGTTTACTGATGACGGTGTGAAGCAGGTTTAATATCATGCTATTTTGATTAATTAGCTGGTAAAACATGTTTTTGAACTCGTTTAGAAGTGATGTTAGTTACTCGCTTATATCTGTCTTCGGTTGAACAGGGAAATTATTACCATTGTTTAGAGCAGTTTGTCCGTCGGCGATGTTTGGATTTTGCGGCATTTTTGCGTTAAGCAATCTTGTGTTAGTTCGATATGACCGTGGTGTGTAATTGGTATCTTGTATAGTGTTAGCTGGGGAGGCGTCTAGTGCCGAGTGTTTGAGTTAATAGTGATTAATATATGAATGAATTTGTAATTCGAAAAGATACTAATAGATAAACTACAAAGTAACATATTTGACTTGTTTTATGTGATGGGGTCGCATGTGCCGCTGAGCAAAATAAGTTTCTATAATTTCAAACCGAGCAGGCTATTTCTCCAAATTTAAATTCAAAAATATTAATTGTAGAATCTTTGAGATTGATTATTATTCAATTAAACATATTATTGTCATAAACTAGATAAATAAATAAAATAAGTTCTGCAATTTATGTTACTATTTGAAAGTGTAAAATAAATCAATATTTTTTATTATGATCAGTTACAATCATTTGCAATCTGTCTGTGGCTAAACTGGTCGCCATTATTAAAAAGTATAAACTATCAATCAATTATTATTATTATTATAGCGAGTATTTGCAGCTATTACCGCTTCTCGCATCCCAAGCGCCATCGGTTTCCGTCGTTCCAGTCTCCTTCTTGTAATACTCTCTTTTGCATTTCACTTTCTATGTTATTTATTCATTTCTTCTCGTTTATTTCTTTGTTCTGGAGCCCGATTCCATACCTTTATTGGTATTCTCTCTTTATTCATTCGGCGTAGATGCCCGTAACATCTCCACTGCTTTTCGCTTATCCTATGTATAATAGTATTTTTGACTGCCATTTTCTCTCTGATATTTTCATTTCTAACGTGCTCATATAAGGTCAGGCCACAACATCTTCTCCAGTATGTCATTTCCGCTGAGAGTAGTTTGTGATTCATCTTTTTGTCTATACCCCATACCTCCGACCCATATGTCACAACCGGTTCTATTATTGTTTTAAATATATTTGTTTTCGTTTTTTTGGTTAGGTTTTTATTCCACAAGATTGGATGTAGTGTTTTTGTCATATTCTTTCCTCTGCCTATTTTCTTCATTATGTCCTTGTATTGTAACTCCCAGATATTCATACTCATTAACACTTTTTATTATTCCGTTATCTAGCTCTATATCTTGTGCTCTTCCTCATATGACCATATACTGCCTCTTTTCTGTATTCACCTCTAAGCCCCACTTATTGTATTCCTCTATCAGTTTATATAGCGTGTATGTCATATCCTGCTGATCTGCAATAATTATTTGATCATCTGCAAGCAGAATCGTATATATCGGGCTTTCACCCAGCCATGTTCCCATCGGACTGCATTTTCTGATCCAATGTTTTAAGGCGGCACACAGGTAAATTTTGAAAAGGGTTGGGGAGAGGCATCATCCCCGCTTTACTCCTTTCGAAGGCTAGAATGGTAAAGAGATTTGCTTGCCGACTTTTACGACAGCTTGGTTTTCTCTGTATAGTCTTTTAACTGCGTTTATGTACACTTTGTTTATGCCTGCTTGTTTTAAGGTAATCCATATTTTTTGAAAGGGGACGGAATCAAATGCTTTTCTTAATTCTATAAACGTAACATGGAGTTCTCTCCCTTTTTCCAGATTTTTCTCTGCTCTTAAAGCAAATAAATTATCTGTACACGATCTTCCTGGTCTAAAACCGCTTTGCTCTTCTATTTCCTTAGCTTCTTTCTCTATTCTTGCTTTAAGGACTCTTCCATGTAATCTTCCAACGGACGACGTTACGCTGATTCCTCTATAGTTCCTACAATCGTTACTATTTCCGTTTTTATAAATCGAATTTATATGAGAAATTTTCCAATCCGTTGGTATGTTTTCCCCCTGTAGTCATTTATTAAATATATTATAGATTATTTCTAGCGCCCTTTATGTGGCATGTTTTAATAGCTCGATAGGCAGATCGCCTGGCCCTGGTGTTTTATTATTTTTCATTTTCTGTAGAGCTTTCATTAATTCTTCTACAGTAATTTGTTCTATTTCACTTTCCTCTACTTCCTCCGCATCTAGTTGTGTGTTCAAAAATTCTATTCGATTCTCTGTCAGTAGTTCACTATAGGAGTCTTTCCATGACTCCGTTTTTAGTGGATTGATTTTTATTGCTTCTTTAGTATTTTTTCTTAAGCTGTTTATAGTTTTTCAAGCTTCTCTGGACATAAATATTAAAAATATTTTTAATATTTAATAACTTGTAATATAACACGGCATCCATAAAACGGCATTTATAATCAGGTGAATCTTACAATGTGACGAAATTTAAATAAATACAGAATAGAATCCAGTCGAAAACCGAAAAAACAGTTCCAGACCAGAGCGGAAGTGTCAAGGAGTCATCATTTGAAAGGCAGAATACGAGACTTTTCTCCCATTGCCGAAATGCGCGCGCATTTGCTATTTGAATATATCGATTATTAAAATCATTCGAATACTAATCATTCGATTATGCCCATCACTAGTTAGGGAGTTACAACCTTCTAAAGTGAGACCTGTGTGATCACTTTTCTGCATATAGTTATGGTAATAGTTGGACCAATATTTTGAAATTTTATGTGCTTACGTTACTCATCAAGGTTATAGGTTAGAGCCTGGTTCGTTTTAATAAGTACACCAGAGGTAGGTGGGATAGTGATCTAACCTGCTATAACGTGTAGTGACTTAACCTGAGATAACGTGTAGTAGCCTAACCTATCCTAACCTGACGTTACATTAAGTAAACTTAACCTGACGTTGCGTATAGTTACCTAAGCTGACGTAAAGGCACCTGATCTAACCTGACGTAGTGTGCAGTGACCTAAACTAACGTAACACTTAAATATCGTCTTACTTATTTGTTAATAAACGTAGAATTGAAACAATTAACATTAAGCGGATCACACGATATGCTTCTATTTGGAATTAAACTGAAAAGTACCGATCGCAAAGATTTCATTATTATGTTAGGATTTAATACTGTTTAAATAACTTATCATAACATGTCAACGTTTTAAAGTGATTACACGCCAAAGTTAATCTGCTACTTTTTCCTTATTTTTATCTTACATAGTTCGCAATATTAAATACACACTGCTTTCATCTATTTGAAATTATGCCTTCTCTTCATGCGAACGGTCTATATACAAAATCAAAATAAAACCTGTTGAAATTGTGTTTATTAAGTTCCCAAATACATTTACATACGAATGCTGTTCAAGTGGTAGAACTATATTAAAAATCGAAGGATGAATGAAAATGAATGAAATTTTTTTTCCAAATAATATTAAATATAAAACAAGCTGATACTATACAGCGTGATCGCAAACATGTACGAAAAACTTGCATCACATATAGCTGATGTTATTTAACCCCTAAATGAGCTAGTAATTTTTTTAATTTGGCGCCGTTACGGAGATATTGCCCTTCGAAGTTTTTTACATTAATTCATTAAAATGTAAATAACTTTTTGGTTTCTGATACGATTGTAATGAACTTTGTTGTTTTGGAAAGTCACCAGTCCAAGTTTAATTTCCAGAAAAATGTATAACTGAGTGCGACAAGTGAATGGAATCTGACCCAGAAGTGAAAAATTAGTTAAAAAATATATGCATGTGCGTATGCATTCAGTAATTTTTGAAGCTTCTGAACCAATATTCTATTTTCCAAAAATTCGTCTTTATAATTTTGACCGAAAATTTAATATTTAAAGAATTATCTAACAGAGTTTTGAATAGAAATAACAATTCAAATTTATACACCTAATCTCAAAAGTTTTAAACCGAATTTTCACTTCTGAATCAGATTTCATCCACTTTTTGCACTAAACTATACATGTTTCCCGATTGGAAATTGAGTTTGGACTGTTAGCTTTCCGAAACAAAGGATTTTATCAAAACAGGACAAAAAACAGGAAAGCTATTTACATTTTAGTGAATTAAATTGAAAATCTTTGATGCTCCCCGACCCCGTAACGATGCTGAAGTAAAAAGAACTACTAGGTGATTTAGGGGTTGAGTAACTTCAGCTATATGTAGTTAAAGTTTTTCGCACATATTTAGAATGACAGTGCATATATCTAGGTTTTCTTGATAGTTGCTTGATATACCTACACAAAAAAATATTAGACAACTACGAATATACAGGGTGTTAATGAATTGCAGGAACCAACTTCTAGGGCTTTGTTAATAAATGTATGGTCAAAAGTGTTTCCTTTCAAGGATAGAGCTTCTCAAAGATTCTTTAAGAAGCGCCTACATGTAGGCAACTCAATTTACTACCTACTATTTATTTCCATAACGACGGAAATTAATACAGGATAAATAAAGCCCTCTTTCGCACTTTTCAAAATCAAATTCAAACTTGCAAAACACAACAAAGCAAACAACTTTTGTTAATAAATGTGTGGTCAAAAGTGTTTTCTTTAGAAAATAGAGCCTCCTAAAGATTCTTTAAGAAGTACATTCGTGTGTGGAAGCTGGGGGGGGGGCGACATTTTGAACATTGACTATAATTTTATTAATTTTTGAATTA
>JABXWE010004294.1:0-37826 GCA_014611495.1 Limonius californicus
AATTCTTGAGTAACAAAATAATTGCCTTAACAAACGATGAATGGCACTACCTATGAATTGACAAACTAAGTACGCTATTTGATTTTTAAAAATGAAAAGTTCTAAATCAAGGCCCAGTTTGCTGTTAAATACAAATATAAACAATATTGCTTTTGAAATTGACATATTATGATACGATAAGATAAAACCTGTTAAAATTGTAACTATTTTGAATTATTAATTAATATTTCCGTCGATTAAAAACGAGGGTTATTAAACAATTGTTTGGATAATAAATTGTAAATTGTATAAAATTATTTATTGTTTAACATAGATTTCAAGTACCTGCTATGGTTGTTCCTAGCCATAAATACTATTAATGTAGCAGCACAGGGTGTCTCGGGATTTGCGAAAAGTAAGTATTCTAATTATTAGAAAATGTTAGAACAAAAAATTGCAATAATTTATTAACAATCTCGAAAAATTCTAAATGGTTGCGTAAAACTGTTTCATAGGCCAGGAAGCTTTATTACAAGGAAGGATGGTGGGTAACTACCAAATGTACTAATATGACTGTCGATACCGTGAAAGTATTAACGCAATGTAGTTAATTTTCAGCATCGTTACACTAATTTATCTCATATTAATATTCGCGTTTTATTATAAACTTCCTGTGTAATATGTGTGGCATCAAGTAACGTTAACAAAATTTAGTAGGAACGTACTTGATCAGGTTTTTTAGGCGCTCATTAGAAACCTTAACACCAAACCAGGGGCGTGGGTTCGAATTCGACCGACGTCGGTGAGCCTTTTCTGAAGCGAAACAATATCTGAAAGTAGGTCTTCTGTTGGATAAGAAGTGAAGCCGTTGGTCCCATGCCACTGTGATGTGTGACACGTTAAAAATTACTACTGCAGTTGGAACTACCTCAGATATGTAAAATTCATAGTTAGGGTATACAATAAGCTAAGAGCTTAAGTTCATAGAGAATGCTTGGAAATCCGCATCATAGATCTCGCCCAGTCACAACAAACAAACAAAGAAACCGTAAAACTAATACTGGTGCTAATAGTCCAGTAAAATATGAAATTATCTGCCGAAAAATTCTAATCCAGCTGGATCTTTGCGCACACTTTTATTTAGGCATCGATACCATGCCGGCTTCGCAAAGGTCACGAACATCGATTTATTGCGGATATCTCGCTTCCTATTGGTTAGAGGACAATCATTCTTATATAAAAAATTGTACCTTGGGCAATGTCCTACAAAAAGCCCATATAAGGTTTTTACGTACGACCAACAGTTTTCAAGTTATACGGCCCACAAAGCATCAATTGCATAGAATAAAGCAGTAACAGCGATGCATTCGTTTACACACTTTCTTCGAGGTACCTACAATATAGTTCTTTTCTTGTTTCCCCGGTAGGCGTAATCCATGTTTATACAATTACGATTCTTCTTCCTCATCGTCTGCAACTTCTGGCACTTATTTCTTTTCGTCTTCTTCACTATCACTTTTTCCCTCTGATGTATTCAATTTTATTTAATTGCTGGGGTCATCGTACACTGATTAAATTTTCATCCACTTCTACCCACAGCTGCAGCCGCTCAACAGCGTTTATACCATCTCTACTACTATGTACAAACTTGGTTAGGCACTCAGTTGAATCCTGAACAGGGGGTATGGGTAATTAATAACAATCTTATAGGGCTTATAGGCCCATCGCTTTGGTGTGAGGTAAGGCTAAGCTAGTTTGTGCTATGCACAACAGGGCTCTGCGAGTTACCGTGTTGGTGCGTAACCATACTTAACCTGCCTGGTGTGTGGTGTATTTTTGTGTATATGATCTTGTTACTCCTCTAGTGCGATCGTAACACGAGGAGTGCCATTAGTTTAATCCCCAATGGCAAATGGCGGCCGGGACCCAGTACCGGTTACCCAGGGAATTATTTCCGACTCTGGAGTGATTCCAACCGGGAAGCGTTTAGAATATTAGATCCAAAGTTTGGCTCTCTTATCACTGAGCCATCCCCGCCCACTACTTATGATATTAACATAGAAAAATCAGAATATGATGACATAAACCCCATTGATAATTTAAAATCGAATCATCAGAGGAAAAAAGTGATACTGAAGAAGAGAAAAAGAAAGAAGTGCTAAAAATTGAAGATAATGACGAGAAAGAATCATACTTTTATAAACATGGATTAGGCCTACCGAAGAAACCATGAGAAACATTCTACCTCGAAGGTGGTGTGGGTACGGATGCATCCCTATTATTGCTTTATTCTATCAGTTGATGCTTTGTGGACCATATAAAGTGAAAACGGTTGCTAGTACGTAAAAAACTTATATGCCCCTTTTTGAAAACATTTGTCTAATCTATAATTTTTCATATAACAATAAATGTCTGACCAATAGAAAGCGAGATATCAGCAATAAACTAATTTTCGTGATCTTTGACCTTGAAAAAGTAAGCGAAGGCGGCATGATGTGGATGGGGACTCTTTGCACGTTACTTATAATCAGGCTAATTATGCACTAAAAAATTCAAAATATGCATGCAAATATGCATCAAATACATCCAAAATTTGCACTTAAATATGTACTAAAAAGTCACCTAACAAAAAAAAAACATTAACGTTATATTAATACATATTTATTTTTTTATTAAAATGCACAAAAAATTTTTTAATCCAAAATTATTTAATTAAAATTAGTCGAAAAACACAAAATTACTAATTTAAAATTAATTAAATTATAATAACAAGTCATAATTGCACTTAACAACAACGTAACATTTGCCAATGTTAATTTGCGCCTGCACGGAAACATAATATACTTACTGTCGATTCGTCTGGAATATTCTGTTTCGTGTACTTTTCCAAAAAATTGCAAAGAACTTCATTCTTTAATTTAGCCAACGGAATATCAGCGCAAATAAAAGCTTTAAAAATTTCGTAATTAAATTCTGAAGGTTTAGGTCCAGGCCTTGGTAAAGCAGAGATTAACACATACCGTTGGTTATTCTCCCTTTTTCGATTTTTATTACTTGCATGTTTTCCGAATTGGAGATGTTGCGTAACTTGGATCTTTTTGGTTGCCGCAACAGGAACTTCGCAGTATTTGCAAAATAACTGACGCCCATCTGTTGTGAAATCATTACAGCCCCTCACAAACAGGTTTAAAATGGCTCTTATACACTTATTTTCTTTCGGCATCTTGAAGATGTTAACACAATATTGGAAGTATGTAGTAGACAACTGATTGTTGATTAAATGATGAATTGCTAAACTTTCAACTTTCACAGGTTTTTCCATTAATGTAACAGGGCCACTCAAACCCTGGTAATCCTTTTAGCATTTCCAAGTATTCTGTTTTTTCGAAGCTTAACAACTAAGAAAGTACCTACCTATTCAAAATACAGAGTGAATGAGTTTAGAAGATTATTTAAAACTTCTGGAAATTCCCAGACTGCTTGACGAAGTGAATCTGTACTCGATAACAAAAAATTGTATAAATGTGCAATTTAAACAAACAAATGCTGCAAATTATGCATTAATTCTAAACAATTAAAATGTGCATTTACTACCAAAAATGTCTAAACTATGCATATGCAAATACATAATTATCCTAAGCCTACTTATAATGCTTAAATATGTTTTTTTTATTGAAAACATAGAACATCAGCAATCAGAATTACAAGAGATTCTATGAGCTAATCTGTTGATAAAGTTGAGTGGCTTGATGAGGTTGGCACCCACTGGTGCTTCCTCGCCGTTTCCTCCACCTACTGATTGAGGATGATGGTTTCATACTGGAGGATTCACGTCAGTTTGTAGGTCCCAAGGCCATTTCCGCTTTAATCGCCGAAAGTTTGGTTGTAACATAAGTGGTTGGACGATGTCGTTTGGAAGGTATGTAAGTTTATCATGATGTCTGGTAGCCTGTTCCGTAATTACGTCACGCACGTAAGGGGTGTTGGAGTCGGTATGTGGGGTGAGGTTCGTCACATACCATGGAGCATCCATAAGAATTCTTATTGTCTTGGATTGGAATCTCTGGATTATGTCTACGTTAGAATAGCTATCGCAGCTCCACAATCACATCCATATGTCCAAATAGGACGTGAGATGGTTTTATATATGTATAAGGAATTTACTCTCAGTTGCTAAGGGTGATTTCCGACCTATTAGCCAGTACCTTTTTTTGACTTTCAGATCCATGGCTTCTTCAGATTGTGGCACAGCAATGTTATTTATGGTAACAAGATAGGATATTCCCCGTCGCATTGCAAATGTTATATAAACTGACTTATTTTCATTCACCTTAATTCGCCATTTGTCGAGCCAGTCTTCTAATAAATGTATGTGTTCTTGCAGTAATCTTGTAGCAGCTAGATGGTCTTCATTGCAGGCGAGGATGGCACCTACCTTGGGGAACCCCTGCGGTAATTGGCTGTAGCATCGTGGTTTTGTTTCCGAATTTTACTATGAAATGGCGGTTGGAGAGGTAGGATTGGAAAAGGAAATAATATTGGTATGGGAATAATGCTTTTATTTTAGTCAGTAGCCCTTTGTGCCACACCTTATCGAATGCTTGTCGGACGTCGAGGAATACTGCTGTGCAATACTTCTTTCTTACTTTCAAACGATTTCTGGATTCCATTAGACATACGGTGGCGCTGTTGTATAGTGCAATGGTTTCGTCTGAATCTAAATTGGTCTTTGGCATCCAATCATCTAGTGGTGTGTCTTTATTTAACCAACTTAGTATCAGCTTTTCTAGGAGTTTGGATTCTATTGATAAAAGGCTAATTGGGCGATAAGATTGCACTTCGTTTGGCGGCTTACCAGGCTTCAATATTACTATAATTTGCGCCATCTTTAGTTGCGGCGGCCAGTAAGTTAAGCGAAGAATTGCGTTAAATAATGCTAGTAGATGTCTTTCCCCCGTTTCTGCTAACTGTTTAAGGATAGGGCCAGTTATGAGGTCGTAACTTGGTGCTTTCTTGTTGTTCAACAATTTTATCTCCTGGCGTAATTCTCCGAGTTTAAGATCCTGTATTGGGGGTGAAAGCTGCAATGGGGCTTCAAGGAAGGTATCTACTTCTACAGCTATTGCTAGTAGTTATGAATTTATTAACTGCACTGTCCAGCTCTTCAGTCGTTGTAAGGCTTATATCAAGATCAAGGTGTTGGATTCATATACTCTTTGAAGGTGTCCCAATCTGTTCGCCGGTTACATTACATTGGTTTGGCTTCTTTACAAATAATTGTTGCGCTATAGTAAGTATGACAGGTGCGGCCTCGGTGGTCTAGTGGTTAGCGCATTTGCCTTTAGTCCGAAACCTGGCTGAGGTCGGCGAGATTTCTCTAGCGGGGAAAAATCTGAAAATGCGCCTTCTGTCGGATAAGAAGTAAATCCGTAGGTCCCGTGCCACTGCGATGTGTGACACGTTAAAAATCACTACTGGGGTTGGAATTACCCCAGATAGGCAAAATTCTTAGTTAGGGTGTACAATGGGCCATATGGCCTAAGTGCATAGAGATGCTTGGAAAACCGCGTCCTAGATCTCGCTCTTTCAAAGCAAGCAAGCAAGCAAGTATGACAGGGGTGTGGTCAGATGATAGATCATAGTTGGTTGTTATGTCTACGTAATTGGATGAAATTCCTTTAGCAACGAAGAAATCTAACAAATCCAGAATTTTGTCAGAGTCCGTTGGCCAGTACGTTGGGCTACCTGTTGAGAATGTATAATTATTGTCAGTTATGAGTTTATTAAGTTCTCTGCTTTTTGTGGTTATCAATCTACTGCCCCATCTGGTATGCGTCGCGTTAAAGTCTCCGCCATTTATAAATACGGTCCCCAATGAGTCAAAGAATGGCTGTAGCATGAGTTTGGTTATTTGGTGCCGAGGCGGACAATAGGTTGCCGCTATTGTAATTGGACTCGGTAATTTATTTACTTCAATCACTGTGGCTTGTAAGAAATCTTCTTCAAATTTTGGGAGTTCGTGGTGTGTTATTGATGCACGAATGATAATGGCAGTGCCTCCATGTGCCGTACCATCTGGATGTTCGGTGTGTTAAATAAGATAGTGTGGTATTTTTATATGGGTTCTTACAGTAAAATGGGTTCTTACGGTAAAATGGGTTTTTGATATAAGGAGGATATCAATGTTGTTTAAACTGAGGAAGACTTCAATTTCTTGTTCTTTTGATTGGAGGCCGTTGGAGTTCCAGAGTGCAATTCTAAGACATTTGGCCATTATCGAACTAATTTATTTATGACTGTCGTGAACATGTTCAAAATCATACTATTTTGTTGCATTCGTTGAACATACCTTTGAATCCTTCTAAGAACTGTGTGACTGTTAGGTCTTGAGTTGATTGAGGTTTATTTGTGTTTGTTTGCTCATAGTTAGTATTTGGCATTTTCCAGTAGTTGTTCACTGGCAGGGGAGGAAAGTTTTGTGGTTTTGGCTTATACGAGGCATGGGTGTTTTGATATTGTGTTCGGTTTTATGTAGTTTGCGGGATGTGCACCATTCCATAGTGCGCAAGTAGCAAGGGTTTCTCTTGTTTTTTTGCATGTAATAGAATTGTGCGGTCCACCACATTTAACACAGGCGTATGGTCTATTACAATATGACTTTGTATGATTATAGTTTTGGCATCTTGTGCACTGTACCAGGTTCATATTATGCATGGACCATAAACCCAATGAATGCTAATAGCATTATCTATACCCTACTTCCTATAATAATAAAATCCTTGCCCTCCCGCAGTGATTCATTCACTCCCATTGAATATACTTCAGTACAGTCACTGGCTTAAAACGAATGTACCCACTTTATACGTTGTAATCCAAGTAAAATGTTCATTTTCACAATTTTTAAACGCAAAACCCTAGAAGATTTTTATTTATCTCACTAGTGTTAAAATGTTTATTTGGTAAAACATGGTTTAATGTTTGATAAATACCATTCGAATTCGTTTTCAGTATATTGTCAAGATGCCAAGGGCCCAAGGGGCTACAAAATGGAAAGACCTACAATCTCCCTTACTATTAATTTAAAAACAAATTTCTCTAATAAAATGTATGGAAAACAGTCTCCTAAAATCAGAACAATCAAATGCAAGATTTCCCCAATGAAAACTTACTTACAAGGTGATAAAAAAATATCTAATACGGGTTTTTAGTAACCCCTAAAAACACATTAAAATTTCCGTATATTCTAATCATCGTAATACTTTGAATGTAATAACAATGATATACAAACACAATTAGTTCAAGGAAAAATATATTATACAAGACCTAGCACACAATTTCACACGAAATCGATTTTTCAAAATACCTGAAAACTAAAAATAATTGAGATAAATAGCGTCTACATTGTAGTAGGTAATTAAGTATAGGTTAATTAAATACAGTTACTAAAGTAAATCGCTTGAATTTCTTTAACTTTGATTGGAAATATTCCGAACACTACGATCTCAAGCATTTGTCAATATACAATTCAATTTTCCTAAGTAATGTACAAAAACTTCAGGGAAAGATTCTTTCACCGATTTTACAACAAAAATTAAGAAGAAAAATGTTCCCCAAAATGCTGTATTTCAGAAATATTATTTTGAATATTTAAAAAAAAACATAATTTTGGTTAACGTTTTTAAATACGAAATCATGTGCAAATTTAAATATCCGAATCACAGTGCCACTGGCTTCAACGTCAATTTTATAGATTTCTAAGTTTTTAAACTTACAAATATTGAAATAGTAATCATTTATGTTGTATTGTTGCTTGTAAATATTATTTTGTTTTTAAACATGCCCGATCATGCGTTCAAACCAATTCTCGAAACATTTTTTCCACTCTGAAGTTGGTACTTCAAAAACATCTTTTTGGAGGCTTCAACAGCTTCTTGAGGTGATGAAAATCGGTGTCCACGCATTGTTGTTTGACATTCGGGAACACAAAGATGTCGTTAGGCGATAAATCAGCTGAATACGGGCAATGAGACATTAATTCGATGTTTTTCTCCTTCAAATAATCAATTGTTTGACGTGCTGTGTGAGAGCTGGCATCATCATGATGCAGAATGATGCGACGTTTTCGGTTGCTTTTCCTGATTTCGTCGATGACCTCTGGCAAACAAATTGTTGTATGCCATTTAGCGTTAACTGTTCTTCGATACAATCAATACATACAGTACAACCGAAGAAACAAACGATTATTTTCTTAGATGTGCTTCGTGAATGAACAACTTTTGTGGGATTCGGTTTTGGAACACTCAAACAGTTAATTGTTGCTTAGTTTCCGGTTCATACGAATATATCCAAGTTTCGTCACCTGTTACGATATTGTATGTGGATTTTGCAGTCCCTCGGTCGAATTTTTTGAGCATTTCCTTACACCAATTAACACGAGCCTTTTTTTTAACTTCGGTCAAATTATGCGGAATCCATCGGGAACAGGTCTTTTTCACAGTTAAATGTTCATGAAAAATCGAATGTACTGTAGTCTTCGGTATGCCTAAGGATGCCTCTACCTCACTGTAAGTCACATCCCGCTCTTCTTCAATCATGTTGCGCACAGCATCGATGTTTTTATGGAATAACAACCGATTTTGGTCGACCTTCACGGCGACCACGACGAAATTCTGCATACCAATTGTAAACCGTCTTTTCTGATGGTTCTTCATTACCAAAAATTGAACGAAGCGATTATATGCATTATTGTTGAGTTAGATCTTTACTAAAGTTGTTCACTGGCAGGGGAGGAAAGTTTTGTGGTTTTGGCTTATACGAGGCATGGGTGTTTTGATATTGTGTTCGGTTTTATGTAGTTTGCGGGATGTGCACCATTCCATAGTGCGCAAGTAGCAAGGGTTTCTCTTGTTTTTTTGCATGTAATAGAATTGTGCGGTCCACCACATTTAACACAGGCGTATGGTCTATTACAATATGACTTTGTATGATTATAGTTTTGGCATCTTGTGCACTGTACCAGGTTCATATTTCTGCGGGGCGGTTCTACAGAAATTTTTAGGTTTTGTAAGTAATTTACGTTACCTATATATGTCTTTGTTATTGTTAGCTGGCTCTAAATCTACAAAGAATAGCAGCGGTAGTGCTTCTGTAGATTTCTTATGCTTTATGTTAGTAATGTTTCTAACTTTGTGATTATGGGTAGCTAGTTCAGCTGTTATATCATTTACTGAAATTGTTGGATGTATGTGACGTAGGACCACTCTGTATGCACGATCCTGCTTGATTTGATAAGTGTGGTGAATGATTTCGTTTTCCTGGAAGTGCTTGACAAGTTTTCTGTATACATCCGGGTTATGCACATTAAATTTGATTACGTTGTTAGCCATACTTTTGATGGTGTACTGTTCCTGTTCCATAATATCTTTCAAGCTGTTTTTCATTTCCTGGTAATTGTCAACTACATGTACGTAGATTGGAGGGGGTTCGGGTATTTTATTGGAATTTTTATTACTGTTATATTGTTTACTGCTCGTAGCTTCTGGAACTTCTGGTAAAATTGAGTATTTGTTAGTTTGTGTTAGATTAAATGATGGTGGCGGATTTTGTGCATTTAGTAATTTCCTTCTTTTTCTTTTTAGGTTACTAACACTTTGCCAAGCGTTTTTTCATGTCTTCATTATTTTCCTCTTCCTCTGTGTCGCTAACAGTAATTTCCATTGATTTTTGTGACGTGATTTGTTGGGGCAGTGGCTTGACTTGGGGCGGTTTTACAAATTGAGACATTGAAGAATGACCATATTGATAAGGTTGAAATGTTTGCATTTGTGGCGACATTGTGTAGCTGTTGGGCATTTGCTGATATTGCTCAGGCATTATTTGTTGTGGGTTGATTTTTGGGATAAATGGGTGTTGTTGGTAAAAGGATGCATTTTGTTGCGTTATTGTAGGGTTGTATTGTTGTGTGGGGTTATATGCTTATTATTAGTTTTACTTACATGCACGCACTTAATTTTGTAATAAGCAATACAAAATGAAAACAACTTATTCCAATTAATGCACTGGCTTATTACTGGTCGAGGTTCACTGTACGATAACAATAACATCACTGACCTATTATAAGTCAGTGGATAACATGCAGCGCGCACGACTTATTAAGCATGTGCGCTCGAGCGCTCGAAACGAACCACGCTTAAATATGTGTGCAAAAATCCAGTTAGAATTAGCATTTTTGATCAGATGCACCATTTTTTCTAGTTATGTGACTAAACTATAAATACATGATCAGTAGGTGTTTGGATGGGTTGCATTCCACCTCAACCCTCACTTAGGACCGGCACTGGTATTGAATTGAATTATAATATTTTTATTATTTAAAAATGTAACTGTGCTAACAGTTATAGTCTTTTTACTATCAAAATGTAGCATACAGAAAATTCAAAGCAATATTGTACAATTTTGTAAATAATAATGTAATGTAGGTATATCCTTTGTTAAATGCCCTATATACCTACATTTTCAGTTTCTTGTGACGCCGAATCCGTAACAGCGCCACGACGCTATTGATCCACGCTTTTGCTGCTTGTGTAGGGAAACATTGATTGTTGTGAGTGATACTGTGAACATGGAAAGGCTTGATAATGCTGACTATGATTATAATGGATCTCAGGTTCCTCTGGGACAACCAGGAGTGCGTCCCATGGTTGACCCAGAGGCAGCTGGAGAAGTTGATCCGACCAGGTATATATCTTTTCTTTTATATATGCAGATTCGTATGTTACACAATCAAATTAGGCATTAGCTGAGGTTTATCATTATTATACTTTGATTTAGTTAACTTAGAAATTTTAAGGTTTAAATTAACTGAATTAATCTTAGTGTAAGTATTTTGTTGTCGGTGTATATTAATTTGTTTAATTATTCTTCAGCTTTTCTGTAATTCAGTTTAAATGCGTATAATTTATATAAATAAACATATAAATATTGTAGGTACCCTCAACCCAAGGAAGCAACGCATAAAATTAGAGGAAAGTCAGATATATTAGAACTAATATTTGGTACAGTAGATCAGGAACTACTGATAGTAAAAAGCTTTTACTTTTTCTTTTACTCGGCCTTCGGCTCATTATTTCCATTAATGGGGGTCTATTTCAAGCAAATGGGAATGAATGCAAGTCAATGCGGCTTTCTCATAGGATCCCGTCCATTCGTGGAATTTTTGGCTGCCCCTTTCTGGGGAAGTTTAGCAGATCGCTGGCAAAAAGGAAAACTACTGTTACTAGCGTCGCTTTCGGCATGGATAATTTTTACTGTTCCACTTGGCTTCATTCAACCTCCGGCAACATCTTGTATAGAAATCAAAAATCATAGTGCATATATTAAAACATTCGACAATGTTCCTAAGCCTACAGTAAATAAGAGATCTACTGACGAAGAACTATACTGGAACGTATACAACGAAAATGATTCCGATAAATATACGTAGGTTTCATATCTGCATCTTTTTAGCGAATATATGTAATTGCATATTAATTTTAGGTATACTCGATCACTTAGATCAAATTTACCTTCGGTGAATGCAGGCCAATCTCCAAGAAACGTAGATTTTGCAAAAAATTATATTCCAACAAAACATGACAGTCTAGTACAGCCAATTATTTCTTCCATAGTCTACAGAGTGCAAGATATTCAGAAGGCATTCTTCTTACTGCTACTATTAGTTATTATTGGAGAATTTTTCAGCGCTCCCGCGATTACCCTTGCAGATTCAGCTGTAATAACTCTTTTAGGGGAGGACGCCGACCGCTATGGTCATCAAAGAATGTTTGGTTCTCTTGGATGGGGTCTAGCTATGTTTTTCGTTGGAATTGCTTTGGATCATTCAACAGCTTTTCCCGATCATCCATGTGGCCCAGACTCGAAAGAAAAGAATTATACGATATGTTTTGCAACCTTTTCTGTATTGATGGGAGCTGCACTGATTACTGCAACACAGATTAATTTCAAGTACGAAGACATCACTGAAGAGCAGCAATCCAAAAAGGAAGAACAGCCTGTAATGACTTACGAAGATAAAATGCAAGCACAACTGGCTGAACAACTTCAATTACCTTCTCTGGCTGATACCAGGGCGTCTGTAAATGCGCAGCCGGTACCAGAGCAAAAGGTAACGTTAAATTAAATGCCTTAATTACGTATTATAAAATATTATTAATTATATTAATTTGTAGTCAAAAATATTTGCCCAAACAACTCGCGAAATTCCAGAGTGGGTGACCGTTCTACAGCAATTTAAAAATTTGAAATGTGCGTCATTCCTTTTCGTCGCTTGGTTTATGGGCTTCGGAATAGGTTTGATTTTTACATTCCTATTTTGGCATCTTCAAGACTACGGTGGATCTCCCACGCTTTTTGGAGTAGCGTCCGTGATAAATCACATTTCAGAAATATTTGCCTATTTCTTTAGTTTTAGACTTATTTGTCAAATTGGACACGTTAAGGTGTTGTGCCTTGGGTTGGTGGGTAACACTTTACGCTTTTTATATATTTCTTGGCTACATACTCCATGGTGGGTTTTGCCATTTGAATTTATGCAGGTACGATTCCAATTGTAAGGTTTATGTTAGTGTGTAAGCGCATTATTTTGTTTTAGGGAATAACTCACGCAGCAGTTTGGGCAGCTTGTTGCTCCTACATAGCACACAATACCCCTCAACAACTTAGATCTTCTGCTCAAGGCGTTCTGCAGGGTATACATCATGGATTGGGTCGTGGTTGTGGGGCTGTTTTTGGAGGGATTTTTGTTAACGCTTTCGGATCGACTGCCACTTTCCGTGGTTACGGGTTAATTTGTATATTAGTATTAGTAGCTTTTATTTTTATAAATTTCTACCGACAAGACCAAGGATTTGTGAGAGATATTCCTGCTACGGAAGATCCGCGACAAGTGGCTGAGGAAACTTCTCATTTAGCACCCCATGGAGTTCCTAGTAATCCTATACCCAGGGCTCTTTCCAGTTCTAGGCTTAACGAGTTAGCTCAACAAGACGGTTATGGTGCCACCTACCAAACTGGAACTGGTGGAACGCTGGACGTACCCGGGGCTCCAGCAAATCCTTTTCTTCAAAGTAATCAGCAATACACTAACTACCAGGTAAGGATGTGTTTAAGTTGGTGATCTATTTCATAGAAATCAATGTGTAGCACATTAACACATTAATCCTATTGATTTTGTGTTTATGCTGTGGAAAATATTCATAGATATATAGGATATTCAGAAGTAACTATTTTCTTCTTATGATTTGTTAGTCTTTTTTGCTTCTTGAGCACCTCTATCATCTCTGTAGTCCCATACCATTTAAAACTGATATTGAAGGTTATTTTCGATTTTACTGTAACTCCGTAGTCCATTTAACGTTTTTAGATATTCACCCCATCGTTGTTGCGGTTGCCCCTTATTTCTTTGTTTTTTTCCTGAATCTCAATCTCGATATTCATTTGTCTGTGTTTCCAGTGACACGCTATTTATAAATATTTTTTATAATTAATTCTGCTTTTTTATTTCAAATAACAGTGGAAGAATAACAGTAAAATAGCTTGGCATATCTGAATTTTGTTGCAACCATTACTTTTTAAACTTTCTTTTATGTTGCTTTTTATGATTATGATCATAATATTAATAAAACACAGAAAGTGTTCCCACAAAGCAAGAAATTATCTTTTAATACAGGGATGAGCAACCCGCGGCCCGCGGGCCGCATGCGGCCCGACTCACTTTTTCGTGCGGCCCATCAATGCTTTTCTTTATGACTTTTAAATATATATTTATTTCTATGTGTCAAATTAGAAAAAAAGGCCATTCAATTACAAAAATTTATAGATATATTGTAAAGCAGTTCCCATTTCATAAAAATGTGCTATCAAGAGAATTTGTGGTAAAATGCTGGCGTTTGTTCGGTTGCGAGTTGCGCAAAAGTTATAGTTCCAAAAAGTCATCGAAACAAGGAAAAAAAAACAAAAAATTGGGGATGAAAATAGAAATTTTAATAAAAAATGGAAATTGGATTATTTTTTCACTCTTGTAAAAGACAAAGCTGTTTGCCTTTTATGCCTGGAATCAGTATCCGTGTTAAAATAATATAGTATTTAACGGCATTATGAGACGAAACATGACACAAATAATAAAAACATCCAAGGATTTGTGTTATTTTTTATAAGGTTGTTATTTTGTTCATTTTGTTAATAAAGAGATAATTTGTGTTTATCATATTTTAATATGTTTCTCATGTGTGGCCCGCACAACATTTTTAAGTGTGTAGTTGGCCCGTTGTAAAAAAAGGTTGCTCATCCCTGTATTATAGCCATATAACGATGACCTACTCTGCTATTCCATAATCCGTCTTCCATTGCCCACATTTCGATCGTATCAAAAGCTTTCTCGTAGTCAATAAAAGTGATAAATAGTGCTATATGATATTCGGTGGATTTTTCCAATAGAGTTCTAACTGTTAGTAAATGATCGCATGTGCTAAAGCCCTTACGGAATCCTGCCTGTTTCGGTGATTGATACATCTCTAGCTTATTATTAATTCGGTTTGCTATTATTCTTGTTAGAAGTTAATATATTTAGGAAAGTAGTATTCGGGGTAAGATTTTTAGAATATCTGTTACTTCTTCTTCTCCTTCTAATAGCATTTATTTTGTGTTGTTATTTGTTCCCGGGGTTCTATTTACCTATTTATCAATATTAATTTGTGTATATTTAGTCAGTTCAAGTACCTACTGAAGATTACAGGTTAGTTGCCGAAATACATATTTAGGTGTTCTAAATATCGCGGTGGTACAGGAGTTCCCTAAGTTTATTTGCTTAAACCACCGTCTTCAATCAATCCTATTATATTTAACCGTTGAATTTATTTTATAATTCCAGCTTCTATTATACTTGTAATTAAAATTTTTTATTAAAAATGTCCTTTAGTGTTAGAAAAATGTCTATAAAATGTCAAAGAGAAAGATATATATTCGAAATCTCTAATTTGTAATATCTACAGAACTGTTAGGTTCATAGAAAAATAAAGAATAATCGATTAGTTCATCGAGAATAAAATAAATATTGAAAAGGACAAAAAGTGTTAGCTACTATGGAAAACATAACCACAACATAAGTATTCAAATATCATACATTTAGTTCAAAAAATGCAAAAAAGAAATGCTTCGTCCGTTGATACTTAAACACGCTGCCACATCTTCATTAGGAAACGCTTGCGGGCATCTATTTACTCTAAGGTATTCACTCATAAATTTGTTCTCATTCATATGGGAAACGCTATTAATATATGCATATTTTTTCTGCTTTTTAGTGCAATTGTATACATAATTTAATTATATTTAATTATAACTTTGTATCTTTATTCATCATCAGATTCAATTTACCAACAATGTAGAACTACAACTACAATTACGGTGACAATTACTGTTCAAATTCCCAGCGCACATTTAAGTGTAGTACGAATTACCATAGGAATAAGTCAAAAGGCAAGTTGCCATTGTACTGCATTTGGTATGTTAATTCATATATAGAGCTACACAACAATATCTCTTTTTAACATACGCATATTTTGCCTTTATCTCTTTTTTGGATTAAGCGATGTTTCTAACTCAATTAGCAACGTAAGAGATTTGAAGCGATGCGTAGCAAAATTGCATTGAATTTATTGCTTTAGTTTTCAAAAATTTCTGTATAGTAATTGAACAAGACAGAAAATTACCTCAAACATTAAATCGTTTTACCATTGTTGTGTTATAATGTAAAATACGTTTTTTTAACCATTAATTAAAGTTTTACTGACATTTACTTAAAATTTATGTTGTGATAGACAACTATAATTAACTGTGGGTTTACTTATTTAATTAATAGCACCTAATACATCTTTCCAATTTAAGAAGAAGTACAAAATTACTTTAAATTTTTTGTTGACGTTACGGATTACTAAATGCCTGTATAAACTTCATTAAGTTGTTAACTTGATACAATTTACAGGATAATTTCGTGTTTTTCGTACATTTTTAAAGGTAAAAGAAATTACCAACATGTCACTGACTTTTTGTGCGAACGAAATTATAATTTAATCTTAAATATTGTATGCTCGTTAAAGGCAACAGATTTGCTATATACAGTGTAACTAAAATTGTTCATTTAACTAAATTAGATAAGTATCAATTTTAAAATGTAAGTAAAAAAGTACTTACAACATATTTTTGGGAAAAAATGTTTTCAAACAAGACTCCAATAAATTTAATGACCTGAAGATCGACAACCTCTTTCTTTATTGAATAAGGAAGCTCATCTCACAATAGAATTGTTACTTATATATAACAAATAACTAATTATTCAGTATTATTGAAATTAAGAACATTAGGTACACATTTATGCGGTTTTTATATTATACTAAGAAAATAGTGTGTGAAAGTAGAAAAAATGTCGGAATGCAATTGACGAGCGCTTATAGAAAACCTTAGTGTCGTGCGCAACAGGCGAGTGTTAACCGTGCTTCTACCTCCCATCGCCCACTATCCATCGTCGGACGGGTAGTATGGAGTACAGATTTCTTTGGTTGCAATTTTTTGTTATAGATTGTCTAGGAAAAGTAAACCCTTAGTTTTCTTTGTTGCCTGGTTAATTTAAACCGGCACTACGTCCCGTTTCCAGATCTGCTATCGGACCGGTATTCCGGAGAGTTCCGGTTTACCTTCACCCCTAATTAAGATTGAACTGTTTTTGATACTACATAACCGACATTTTCAATAACTTATGATTAGAAAAAACGAATCAGTTGGAAGCTGAAAGTTAAATTATAAATTATCGAAAAATTTAATTGCTGAAGGAATGGTAGGCATATCATGAATTACCATGCTATTATATAGAATAACAAAACAGTCAATTAAGTATATACATTTAGTTGAAATCAAATGGAATTGTTCACTAATTAACGTTTTATATTTCAGAAGATCCATTCTGTTTAATTGCAGTTACTTAGAAATTACAGTATACACAGTATTAGAAATTAAAAATAATCCATTAAAAATATTAAAAAATTATTTATAAATTGCAGAAACACCATTTAACAATTTATGGTATGCTGTCGACGCGGTAGTAATTGCAGAAAACCTTGAAGGTTTACAGCATTTGATGAATGTAGTAACTCAAGACGGAGACACTGTCGAATACTAAGAAAACAAAATTGATGATATTCAACAAAACACTAATAGCACAAGCAATTCTAACAACATATAACCAACAAATTGAGAAGATCCCAATTCAAATAAATAGGATGCTAACTGACTAAAGCAGCAGAACACCTTTTATAACAGTGAAACCGTTCATTACTAATCGCAGTTTTCATTTTGCTACAAAATCCAGAATCGTGTAGTGTCATGTACGAGTATATTGTGTCGATGTAATGCGTTGAAGTTTGGACTCTCAAGGCTAGTACTGAAAATATATTCCAAGCTTTCGAACTATGGGTATTTCGAAGAATACTTAGAATATCATAGACAGATGGGTATTAAAATCGAAGGATGCTTAGAATATCATAGACCGAGCATATTAAAAATGAAGAAGTGATGAGCAAAATGCATGACGAAAATGGTCTACCGCAAATTATCAACAAAAGGGAAACAACATATGTTGGACACCTCTATCGCAATTACAAATACAATGTTTCAGAGTTCATTATATAAGAGAAAGCCAGTGCTTTAATTGCAGTTGCTGATGACCAAGAAAACTCCATCAACATGTAGTAGACTTTCACTAATAATGAATACGAAACTTTAAGAAGAAGAGTAACCAAGAAAATTCGAAGATGATGGAATTTGAACGCAGAAGCAGTAGAAGTATTGGCGAAAGTGCATACATTAATATATTGTTAATTTCAGTAACACTATACAGGGTGATTACTTTATGTTGTAACATGTAGTGTAGTGATAAATAAAATGCAGTTTTGCAATAGCTACATTTACAATTTTTATTTTTTATAGTTTAAACAAAACAAACACAGAGAATGTCAAGATAGTATAAAAATATGTTGACATAACAATAAAATCAACAAGAAAAATAAGTTAAATAAAAACAGAAAGAAAACCAGCAACTACAGAAGTAACTAATTTTCAGACTGCCATCCACCTTGTTGTTCACATAAGTAAATGCGTCGCAGAAGAGAATTCTAACAAGAATTAGCATGTGTGGGTGGTTGACCTAGGCGTTTCAATAATTCTTTCACGTAAATCTTCCTGAATTTCTACGGGAGTTTTGTAGGCGTCGTTGTTTACCTCAATTGCACTTCTTACAATTAATCTGTTATGAAAACTTTCATCTTGGAAGTGGACAGGTGGTCCGTCATTTTAAATCACATACGCTGTTGAACATAACGAGGAATGTCTTCTAAAAGTTGAGACAAATCATTTTCTAAAAAGTGTAAATGTATTTCCCCATTTAAACTACCCGCAAACAAGTGGGGACCAACGATAAAGTTGTCAAGCTACCACACCACACATTTACAGTAAACATCTTGTGAATAGGTATGACAATTGTATCTATCCTCAGAAAATAGAATATTTCTTTAAACAGTAGATCAGCAGTAACTTCGTTTCTTAAAAATTGGAAGGAATTTACTCGACCTGGGTAATCATCTTCTGTAAGGTGTTGCACTATTGTGAACTGGTAAGGATGAAACCTTGGATAAAGCCTACAGTTCTTGCAACTGTTCGTTGGCTTACATGGGGATTACCAATTACTTGTTCGATGACTGCCACTTTAGCTTCTACAGTTGTGCCATGTTGCCTCACCATTGGCTTAAAAATCTGCATATTGCGGCAAATTTCTTTTCAATCGCATCATGTGATGGAAAGGATCTACCCGGGTATCTCTGTGCATATCATTGTACTACTAAGTCCGCCGCCCCTCTACATTTTCTCAAAATCAACATCATATACGTTTTCTCGCTGTTGAAATACATTGAAACTGATTGTTATTACCACAAGAATCTATGCAAACCCACAACTTTGTACAAAAGTTTAACCATGCGTATCATGCACATGTGAGAGGTGTAGCCTACCTACTTGTTACAAGATAAAAGGATCACACTATGTAATTAATTTAGAACTCTATTTGTAATACATTTTTAAACTGATGCAGGAAACGTCCTATTTTCCGTGTTTACAAATACCAAAATATATTGACGTGTATAATAATATATAACTTTTCCGCATTCTCCATGTTAAACTTATGTATTTATTTGAAATCATGAATGTGGGATGTCAAACAATGATAATCCATTTAGTGTATTTAGTAAGGTCCTTATTTTATTTGGCAAGGAACACTTTTACGATTATGTACATGTACAACGATTGAACTGTACTATGTTAGAGATGTTAGAAAACCACTTACAAAGGAGGTTTAGTGCACTGTGATCATTTAAACAATATTGCAGCGACACGTAATTTATTGCATAAAGGAAATGTAAACTACGGCGCAGCGTTAAATATTGTGCATTTAATATTGATCGGGTAGGGTGTTGATTGGCAGTTACATAGTACATTGAATAAACCTTTGAACACGTGTGAACTTAAATTACATTGGCAACACAGCAAAATTATTCCCTTTAGCCACTGAATACTGCCACATACGTAAAAATTAAATGTATCTATTAGGTTTTGCCCGATTTGAAAGATAGTTAACAACCTTTTACCATTTTAGAACTAAGCGTTTAGGTTAGGTGTGCCTCACTAGCTGAACTTTGTTGTAAACTTTCGTGCACTCATATTGAGTTATTTCCGAAGAATTAAATGTATTCCCTAATAAATATTCATTGTGATGAGTGCTGATGCAACGGCCGTCGTTTTACTCATGGCTTGTGTGACAGGATATGCAATGCATGAAACTGATTTTGGAGAAAATATTCGCCTTCATTAAATTAGTTTTTTTGTAACATATTCTGTACTTTTTAAAAATTTATTTTGTTGATACCTAGGATATTTACATATTCGTAATAGTATCTGCTTACTACATTTGTTAAAAGATTTTACAATTTACACTATATTTTACACCTCAGTTATTTATTAGTTCAGTAATTTTCTTCTTCTTCTTTGGGTGCTTTGTCCTTTACGAAGGGGAATTGAATCCTATATCTTAAGCGTGGAAGTCTAAGTCGCTAACGTCTAGCTCACAAGCACCTCTAATTTTAATCAAATGTACCTAAGGTTTTCGTGTATTCATAAGGGTCGTCTTCAAGACTTCGTTGAGATCTCGTAGAAGTTGAGGTGAGATGCGCTGCTGTCTGTACTTTATGCATTCTGTAAAGATATGTTCCAAAGTTAATGAAGTGTTCCGGGACTGGCATATTGATGGATTAGCTTTTGCGAGTAAGAAGCTATGGATTATCTATGTATGTCCAATTGTCATTTTTGTAAGGGCGGCTTTCCCTTTTCGCGGTAGCATGTTTCTCCTGGCTTTAAAGTCAGGTTCGATTTGTTTCTGCGTGTTGCTGATGATTTTCTGCCACTGATTTTGGTATTTTTGATTGGTCTAATGATTCGTCTGTGATGCATGTTTTGGCTTGATATAGTGTCGTTGTTAGGTTTATAATTTCACTAGTATGGGTTTTACAGAATAATATAGTACACAAAACTAAAGTGGAAATTTGACAAAAGTATAAAAGGATGGTGCACGAAAGTCATGCTTAGTAGATAAATGTAGAAGCCGAGGTATCTAGTGTAGCTGATTTAATTAAAACAGGTATAAAATAGCAACTAATGTCGCGTATAAAAATGATAAGAATATTTGTAACGGGAGGTTCGTTGCTAATTTAAGGAAACTTTAAATTTTATTTGCGGAATTCGAATTCAACTTGTCTAGTTTAAAGTCCATTTGTTGACTTTAATACGTATTCATCGCACATTGATGATCCTTCAATGCTTCCGTAAATACATTATTGTTATTGTGTTTTCAACATAAAAAGGGCATTGAAAGTAGAAGAAATAAATTTGAACTTAATATTGATTTGTTATGAATCAGGCAAATGGAATAGTATTTAATCTCTCCAGATTGAACACTTTGAAGAGAAATAATATAAAAAAGCAAAGTTGTTCACTAGAAGAATTTTCTAGAATACGCATTTTTCAATTATTGTATCATCGGTAAATGTAACAATATATCCTGGAAAATAAAAGTTAAAGGAATAAGTCCACGTTATTCGAAGTTATATGTATTATTGATAATACAAAACATACATCGAGGGTATACCCCGTATTTACGGGGTAACAACGAAAGTAGATGGAACCCATTTTTTCTTAGTTTATAATAATACTTTATTATACAGGGAATTTTTCTTTTTAGTATACATAGCCTATATATACTTTTAAAAGAAACGCGTCAATTTCGCCTATTGTGTATGCAACCAACTATACCGAATACTAAAAATCAGAAACCAACGTCACTATAGTTGTGAATTATTTGAGTATGAAGGTTATGTTGATGCAGTGTTTATATTAAATAAGTATTTCACCTTGTAGGTATATAGGACGCAGATGATGACTTATTTATTAAATATAAAAATCGACAGGATGGTTGCGTAAGGTCCGTGCACATTATATTTCTTTTGTACAAAACACATACATCAGGACCAAGTGGTGTAATGGTCAGCATAGCTGCCTTCCAAGCAGTTGATCCGAGTTCAATTCCCGGCGATCGCAAACTTTTTTTAATTATTATTATTCAACGTAGCATAAAATATTTCATTTAATTTCTTCGGTTAAATTCGATTACTTTCAGTTTTTATTTTATGGGAGTTTATTACGCATCCCTCTGATTTAAATTTTCTAACAATTGTTTGACACTAAATAAAGATTACTTTTATTTTTTAGCATTGAATTAATTTGATTGCTGTGGTCACAGCATGCTTGAGTTGTCTGTATAGTTGGTTGCCTACACAATAGGCGAAATTGACGCGTTTCTTTTAAAAGTATACATAGGATATGTATACTAAAAAGAAAAATTCCCTGTATACAGTTTGGAGCCATTAGTATATACACTGTCTCTTTCTCTCTCTGTCTCTCTGTCTATATTCAGCCTCCTTCATTCTATCTTTGGACATAGGCCTCCTCCAAGGTCTTCCATTGTTCCGGATTTCTGGCTATTCGCATCCATCCCAGTTCTCTGACTCTCTTAAGGTCATCTACCCAACGCATTTGTGGTCTTCCTTTTTTCTTCTTGCCGTACCAGGGTCTCCATTGTTGATTTTACTATTCCATCTGCCATCCGATATTTTCTTGTTATGACCGGTCCATTTCCATTTCAGACGAGCCATGCTTTCTGTAACGTCCGTAACTTTTGTTTTTTGTCTGATGTATTCGTTATTTTCCTATCTTTTAATGAGAGTCCGAGCATCGCTCTTTCCATTGACCTTTGTGTTGTCGCTAATGTCTCAGTGTTATTTTTTGGGAACATTCATGTTTAAACTTCATGTATTAGTACTGGTAGCACGCACATATCGAACACTCTCGCTTTTAAGTGTTGCGGTATTGATTTGTTGCTCAGTATATAGCTTAATTTATCAAAATCCGCCTACCCCAATCTGATTCTTCTTTTTTGGTTCTGCTATCAGGTTTTCTTTAGTCACTCTTATGTCCTGTCCCAAGTATATATAACTGTTAGTTCGTTCTATTATGTCATTACCTAATTTCACTTCTCTTTCGTCTTCTGTATTCGTCATTACCTTGTAACGAATTCCGCGCCTGGGGTTGAAAGCAACAGTTTTGCATTTGACATTTCGAAAGACACGGTCGACTTATGCGCATAGTTTTGGAGTTTCGGAAAATTGAGGGGGAAACCGAAAAATGTTAGAACAACTCCAGGAACGGAGATTTGAGTGTTGACGGTTGGTTGGGCATATACGTGCCGAGTGAGTGAAAATTTTGGTAAATCGTTATCGATTTGGAAATTAGTTTTCCGATTTAAAACTTCACGGCACAGGAGTTGGGTCCTAGTTAGAGGAAGTCAAAAAACTCCAGGAATTAGTATTCCAATATAGATTATTCCGGTCAAACAGATTTTTTTATGGCCAGTTTTCATCGACTGGTGAGTTATTTATTAATAGAAAGATTGTTCAGTCTTAAATTTTTCCAAACTTCGATGCTAATATTCGCTGTAATTTAATTTAAGCAAGATACGCTCGGTTGGGAACTCCGTTGATAAGGTCAACTAACTACGCAAACATCGCCAAGAACGTTGGGGATGGGTTTTTCCTCGACCGATCTAAGCGCTGGCTCTGGTGATAACAACGTTGAAACCTGCTCGCAGAGATAGGCGTTACACTTGCAACAGGGAAGTGAATTTAATATTATTTCACGTTAGAGTATTTTTGAGGACGTCACTTTTGTTATTTATGATTGCATTATTTTCATATATAAACCATTTCATTATCTTGATTGTGTCCGGGATTTGTATTGTTGGGAAATAATAAAGTATGTATAGACCTTAATTATTATTATATTATCAAAGTTATTGTATTGGGGAACAATTTTACGTGTTTATGTATAGGGTGCTCCGATAGTGGGACGGCATTGCGTTTGCATGTGTTTTCAGGTTGAATTCTTCTATCTTTGGTCGGTTATGACCACGCAAGATTTCGTTTCGCGGAGGCCTCTCGTAACGTGATTTTGCGCTAGAACCTTAATATTATGATGATCCGATAAGCGCAATCATAGTCCTTCAGTTGCTTGAGTTTCGCCCGAAAGTAATTTTATTTATTTGTTTATTACGTAAAATTGGGACTGGTTTTTTTTAAATTATACTTGTGGGGTTGTGTTAGTTAGAAATTAAGCGAAGTTAGTTGCAACTTGTCTTTTCTTTATCGACTATTATAAAGAACTAAGTTTACCTAAGGAGAGATACGAGAGATAAGGTAGGTGATTAGCCATCTGGAGGTTCCGACTTCCCATCTTACACCTCGGACGATGTTAGTAAATTATAAGTTGGTGGCGCCTACTATTTGTTTGTTTAGAATCCACTCCTTTCTCGATTGGGTAATTTTCTACCTGAGTAGTGGCGTAGCATCGAGAGTGTTTCTACACTGCATCAATTTATTTTTCAAAAATTAAAATAGGCGTGACAACCTTTGTCTTCTTGCGATTAATTTTTAAGCCAATTGTTCTCTATTTATGTTTACATCTTCCTCTTCCCAATTCAGTTTTTTGAATATATCTTCTAAAACTAATGTAAATAATTTCGGAGATATGGTGTCTCCTTGTCGTACTTCTTTTTTTATTGGAATGGGATTGGTTTCTCTGTGCAGTCTGATACTGGATGTCATATTTTCATGGATATTATATAACATTTGGCTGTATCTATAACCGATTCTACAGTTTTGAAGCGCTTTTTCCACGGCCCACAGCTCTAAGCTAAACTTTCTCAAAGTTAATGAATCCCAGGTATAGTGGGATAATGCATTCAGTGGATGTTTCGATCAAAATTTTTAGCGTATGTAGATGGTCGCAAGTGCTTTATGTGGATCTAAAACCTGCTTGTTCTTTAGGTTGGTAACTGTCTAGTTTCCTAGTTATTTTTTGAGATAGGATTTTTGTTAGCAGTTTGTATATTTGTGGGACTAGGGTTATGGGTTGGTACTTTTTTTAATAAATTGAAGTTTTTAGTGACTCAAAATATTATATATGTACGTTTTTATTAGGTGCTATAGGACAATTTTTAAAATTTCAGTCTAGTTTGTAACCTTATCAGTCCTAAAAGTGATTTTTAAAGTAAATTTTCTAGAGAACAATGTAATTGAACTATAATTTTCCGGTATAGCACAATTACAATGCTTAACATTTTATTATAAACTCTAAAGACTAAGTGTAATTTCACTTAAAGAGTGAAATAATTAAATAATAATAATTAACCCCGGCAGCAATAACATTAATCAACTTTCCCAATAAAACAATAAAATATGCCTCTGTTGCTTCTCCTAATTAAATTTTATATTATATAAGGAATCAAAGTTTATAATAGAATTTATTTTAATACAATTTTATGATAAATGTAATAGGTGGTGTTGCTAAAATTAAATAAAATAAATTCACGTGAAAAGGGTTTATTAGGAAATCAAAGCAGAAATTATTAGAAGAGCAAACCGCAAAAAAATTTATAGCTCTGTATTTGAAGGGAGTGATGTTTTATTTTATTGACCGAGAGCGATGCTGTGGTGTATATTAATTATTGTAATCATTGAATTAAATTAAATTTAGGACTCTTCATAAATTGTAAAATACTACCAATCGTTAAAAATTATAAAGCAGTTAATTATATCTTGCCATTTAAAATATTATTTCAAAATACCGTTCCTATAGATTTTGAAGGATTGTATTTTCACTAAGTTAGAGTTTAAAAGTACAGTATTGTGCGAATTAATGTGAACACAGGCAGATTTATGTTAAACATCGTTTATTGTTATAAAAATATACATAGAGTACTAATTTACTTAACATTTAAGTGGTATTCAATAGGAGATGTGTCCTCCTTTGGCTTGAATTACACCTGAATGACTGCTTCAATCATCTTTGCTTTTGTTGTGCAATCCATTTTACGCAATCTAGCCTTGCATATCGACCACAAGTTCTCAATAGGATTAAGGTCTGGTGAATTTCCAGGCCAATCTAAAATAGTCACCTTCTTGGCCTTGAAATATTTCAACATTTTCTTGGAAACATGACATGGTGCTGAATCTTGTTGAAATATTGGTTCACCAATTGCATGAACTCTTTCAAGTTTTTTGGACAAGCATGTTTCTAACATTGCTTCATATTTATTGCTGTTCATCATGCCTTCGATGGGTATAAGTTTTCCTGTTCCCATATATGAAAAACAGCCCCAAAACATTTTTTTTACTGGATGTTTCACTGTTTGTATGAAGTGAGCTGCAGTTTGTAACGGGGTGAAAAATGCGGAGGGTGAATTAAATTGCTGAGTAATTAGCAATCTCAAAAACTCCACATTTTGGCGTTCAGAAGATAAGAAGGCTGAACAACAAACATCTGTCACCATCGTCATCCGAGAATTCGCCAGAAGCAAAACGTTTCTTTCCCGTGGAAGTGGGAAGACGGACCGAGCCGACCACCCCGAACTAACCAGTATAAAACCCAAGCGCGATGAATTTAAAATCACTTTTTGACTCTTATTTCCTGGCTCTTGAATTTATTCAAAAGTCAGAAATACCAGTCGTGCTTTTCCTTTAAGAATTGTTCTTAAAAGATCCCAGTTAAATATTCCGATCCTGTAAAAATTAACCAAGTGAATACCGTCCAGTTTAATTAAATCCGTACCCTACCTGCGAGTGGATTAATTTTTCCAGTGTTTGCCGGTGTTGTATTAACCGTTAAACAATTTTTATATTTCCAGAGTGAAAGTCCGACGCCGGGGATAGTAGCGACAACGTACCCGAGTTCGTTGGAGCTACCAGAGTGGAGCACAGTGCCGTAACCAGAATTTTATTTGTGTACAAACATACTATTGTTATTTTACACATTTATTAATAAACCTATTAGTATTTACAAGCTGTTATTACTGATCCCTGGACATCTCAAGAGCTTACCCGAGCAATCTAAGCAATATAACGAGTGGCCCAATAAGCTTAAGGGGGCACCGTTACATGCCGCATCGAGCAGGGACCCAGACTCAGCACCAGGACTAATCACCAGGATAATTGGCGCCCGAGAAATCCGTCCAGAACCAGGCAAACCAGAATCCAGACCGAAAATAGGACCGGAACACAAGAACCAGGCATCTAGAAAGAACCAGGTTAGTAATAATTATGCCTGACGTGAAGCAGGTAGAAGAACCTCCGACAGAATTCGTACCAGCCCCGTTCAACGCAGCCCAGGTCTGCGATACCGTCCGTAAATGGAATTTGCGGTTCGATGGCAGTGGGTGCCTAATGTCGTTCCTGGAGAGGCTCGACGAACTCCGAGACAGTTACCGCTACGGAGAGCAGGATTTGCTGACCGTACTACCAGAGCTCCTGAAGGGTGCCGGCCTACTCTGGTACAGAAATAACAAACACAGCTGGAACACATGGGAGGAGTTTCTTCGACAGCTGAAAAATAGGTACCTGCCAGCCCGATTCCGCTACAAGCTCCAGGAGGAGATCCGTTCACGCACCCAGGGTGAAAAGGAGAGTGTAGGGGATTACGTCGATGCTCTCCAGACGTTGATACGACGCCTAGGGGAGGTCAGCACCGGAGATGCGCTGGAGCGTATCTGGGAGAACATGAGACCAGAATACAAAATGTTCATAAAGCGAAAGGACTTCCAGTCCTTACCTGAATTGATCCAAGAAGCCCGGGAATACGAGGCCCTTCTGGAGGGTAACAAGGCGTTCCGGCCTCCGCCGGCTCCCACACAGACGTTCACTCCCGAAACGGCCTACACTCCCAGGAAATCCAGGTTGGTCGAGTCTAACCATAAACTTTGTGCTATAGGTATAGATGAAGCTCGACATCCTGGATCCGGTAGACAGACGGGACGTCCAGTAGCACCAGCCCGCTTCGGGCAGTCCAGATGGAGGAAATTGGCCCCGCAGACACCGACATCCCACAAACGAGCCCCATGCTCGCCGCTCCAAACCGCTAGCAGGACCTACAGCCGTAGAGCGGTCTGTTGGAGATGTGGCCAGGCGGGACATTGTAGATGGGATTGCCGAGGACCCGCACGATTGTTCTGCTCCTGGTGTGGCCAGAACGGGGTATATTCCGACCACGTAGGCTGTAGTATACCGCACCGCAAGCCGAAACAACCCGTGGCGAGGTCAACTAGGCGTCCTCGTGGGTGTCCGACTCCAGCCCTACAACATACAGACCCAGCATGGCAACAATGGTTACAGAAGATTAGAGAGTTTACTCACATCCGTCCGGTGAGTAAAGAGGGCACCATTGGAGACCACCTAGTGATGGACATCGAGGTGTGTGGGCGAACCTTTGCCGCCTTGATCGACACTGGATCCTCGACGTCCTATGTGGGAAAATCCCTAGGTAAGCATCTAATTAAAAATGACTATGACCTACAGCCGGACCAGAAATTGGTGCACCTAGCTGATGGTTCCCACGTCCGAACAGAGGGAAAGCTGCAATTCCCTGTGCGCGTCGGTAACCTGGAGATGGTCGTCGAATGGGAATTGATGCCAGCCCTATCCACGGAGGCGATCATCGGGATCGACTGGCTCCGGCAAGTGGGAGCTGTCCTTGATCCAGCCCGGCAACGAATCCAGATTCGAGGTGAAGACAATCATCTCCCCTGTAACCGTGGAACTTCGTGAGCTGGACACGAACAGCCCTTGGGGAGGTCTCACGTCAAGGACCTAAAACCTGCGCACGAAGAGAGACCTCCTACCCCTGCCTAAGATCGCGGTAGGGGTACTGATTCCATCCAGCCAAGGTAATTTACAGGTCCGGCACAAAATCGAAACCAGTCAGTACCATGGCACCGACAAAGTTAGCTGCGAAGTTACGCACTAGCCGAAGACGAAGACCAGTATTCAAGATCCGGCCATGGAATCCAGCGCAGTACATACCCCAGCAACCAGTCCCGATGGATGGAGATCCACCAGCTACACTCTCCAGGCCATCCACCAGTTCCAGACAGCCGCCCGAACGTAGTCAGGCCTACACGACCCCCATCCTGGAAGAAATACTGATCCAGAAGATGGAAAAATTGTTTGGGTCGTCGCCCAAGACTCCGCCATCAAAGGGCGAAGAAAATAATTGCAGTAATTTATATTACTCACCGTCACCCAGGACTCCAGGTCGCAACGGCGTACCGTTGACGCCAGGGACCCCTCCTGGGATGGATGTTGATCCAGGCCCGACCAGAACCGGAATCCCCGGTAGTACAGTGGAAAGTACACCCGAAGTACTTCCGCTAGAAGATGCCCCGACGAACGCCATGTCTCCACAGGATCCAGTCCGGCGTGGCGTGGAGCTTGGTAGCCGGTCCCCGTCACGAGGAGGAACCGTACCTCCAATCCCGGTGACGGCAGCCCGGCATCGTCGTCGACATCGCCCCAGGCGTAGACCCCGCACGAAGGTGTTCCTTGGACCTGGAACCTTTGTCCGGATGCGCACCGATAAGATCTCTGGTTTGGATATTCAAGCATTATCCCAGTTAGTCACCAGTACCGTTCCCAGCAGAGCAGCGCCAATCACTCCGGAAGCCTGCTAAAAATTGTAATTGCTTTACCAGATGTTGTGTTTTAAAATTTTTCAGAATCCACCAGTTCATTACTTTTCCATTTCACCCGAAGGAAGGAGGTGATGTAACGGGGTGAAAAATGCGGAGGGTGAATTAAATTGCTGAGTAATTAGCAATCTCAAAAACTCCACATTTTGGCGTTCAGAAGATAAGAAGGCTGAACAACAAACATCTGTCACCATCGTCATCCGAGAATTCGCCAGAAGCAAAACGTTTCTTTCCCGTGGAAGTGGGAAGACGGACCGAGCCGACCACCCCGAACTAACCAGTATAAAACCCAAGCGCGATGAATTTAAAATCACTTTTTGACTCTTATTTCCTGGCTCTTGAATTTATTCAAAAGTCAGAAATACCAGTCGTTTTTTTTCTTTAAGAATTGTTCTTAAAAGATCCCAGTTAAATATTCCGATCCTGTAAAAATTAACCAAGTGAATACCGTCCAGTTTAATTAAATCCGTACCCTACCTGCGAGTGGATTAATTTTTCCAGTGTTTGCCGGTGTTGTATTAACCGTTAAACAATTTTTATATTTCCAGAGTGAAAGTCCGACGCCGGGGAAATCTGATCCTCGACCGCAGCAGTCGCCGCGAAGTTCAATCGAGCTGACCGACCGGAAAAGAATCTTTTGGATTCGCATTACATTTGTTTTGCAGTGAAGTTGGTAATTATTTCTAGTTCAACCTGCTTGACTATTTTAATATTGTTTATCCCCGACTGACCGATTTCCGTGTTGTAGACCTTTATATCGCTGACCGGGGGAGTGTTTGAACTTTTCCACGGCGATAAAAAGCTCTGCCAGTAAATTATTATAGCGTTTCGAATCAGTGTATAATTGGTGCCGTAGAAACGTTGTAATCTTTTCTTTTACCAGTTGAACCCCCTGTATAAAGTTTGCCGTGAGCGTGGCGAAACTGTCACGATCCGTCAAATTTTAATTTGAGTACCCTGTATACTTGGACGAACCGGAGTAGTTTCGGAAACCCAGAACGATACAGTCTTTAGACACAGAGGAATTTTGTGCAAGATTGTGAGAAACTTATACCGTATTTTATTTACGTAACGACCAGAGAAACTTTTGGCCGGCGAAATAAGATTTGCTAAACACTGTGCCCGATAATTTCCCACTGTAAAATTCAGAGTCCCGTCCGATTCAGATTTATTAGAAAGCAAAGCCAGGTTGAACAAAATTCGAACCAAATACACTGTAACCAACGCGTAGTTTGAATTTTGCAATTCCAGGAAAGCTAGCATAAATTAATTCCTGTTTGAAATCATTAGTTAACGTAAAATTTATAGTAATACCTACCGATTGTTTATGTTAAACTGCCAAGGCCGAAGGAAGCAAGAGAAACTTGACTCGAAGCGATCACTGGGAATTTTATTTATAAAATTCATGATATTTTTTCCGTAAAGTCGACCTACACTGTGAGAATCTTATTCACAATCACCGACCTGAATTATTTACCAGAGAATTTGCACCTCCGCGAATTTACAATTAATTATAACCGTGTATTTTTCTGTCACTTTAATTAGAGCAGCTGTGGCAGCCATCTTGCCACCTACGACCACGGACGGCAACCAATCAACGTCCGTTGCTGGGATAGTAGCGACAACGTACCCGAGTTCGTTGGAGCTACCAGAGTGGAGCACAGTGCCGTAACCAGAATTTTATTTGTGTACAAACATACTATTGTTATTTTACACATTTATTAATAAACCTATTAGTATTTACAAGCTGTTATTACTGATCCCTGGACATCTCAAGAGCTTACCCGAGCAATCTAAGCAATATAACGAGTGGCCCAATAAGCTTAAGGGGGCACCGTTACAACTTATCCGTGAAGAACAGCCAGATCAACTTATTTGCCGATGACACCCTGATAACAACAGTTTATAGTGATGTGAATAGTGCCGTAACTAAATTAAATCGTGACCTTCGAAATATTTCTGAGTGGTTAAAACTTAATAAGCTTAAATTAAACACATCCAAAACTAAAGCAATGATAATTAGTAGCGGATGGATATTGCACAATACGGTGACGAATGTTGTGGTTGACGATGTTGAAATAGAGTATGTAACTAAATTTAAATACCTCGGTGTTGTAATAGATAATAGGTTAACTTTTAAGGACTATGTCAATTATGTGGTAGGAAAAGCTGCTAAGAAGATAGGTTTCTTTGGACGAATAAGTTCTAAATTAAACATTTGGTCGAGAATATTAGTGTACAAAACGATTATTGCGCCACATTTTGATTATTGTGCTAGCGTATTATTTCTGGCTAATGAAGGAGACCTGCAGAGAATGCAAAAATTGCAAAATAGAGCAATGCGAATTATTTTATCTTGTAACAAACGTACCCACATTGCCTTAATGTTAGAAACCTTGCAATGGCTTAGCATAAAGCAACGAATATATTTTAATACATTAATTTTGATTTTTAAACTCATTAATAATAAATTACCTAGTTATTTGAATAAGTTTATTGTATATAATAGGGATGTACATAATTACGAGACAAGATATGTAAACCATTTCAGGTTACCTGCAGCAACAAAAGCCTGCTCTCAGAAAAATTTATATTATAAAGGATTAAAACTGTATAACGAAATGCCTGACGAAGCCAAACAGGCAACCAATTTGTCTCAGTTTAGAAAGTTATGTTCTAACTATGTTAAATCTGTATGTTGAAATGCAATGCGTAAATGTAAACATCTTTTGATGAATAAACCGAATTACTTACTTACTTACTTACTGTACAAAAAAACAAAATAAAGAAGTTGTGAAAAGAGTTGAGGTTTCAGAACTATCTTATAAATGTTGTTTTTTCACTTCAATGAAGCTCCCTTGCAAACATTATAGAAAATACCTTGGCTTGGAATTATTTCATGAAGGTTTGGTTGCAAGAAGACGGACTAAAAGTTACATTGAAGTCACTGATATCATTTCAGAGATACCAGAAACACAATTAGCTATCACCCACGACAAAATATCTAACATAGATTCAAGGAAACCTTTAACTTCTCATCAAAAATTTTCGAAGTCCAAAGCTATTTGCCTTAGTCTGGCAACACTTTGTAGTGAGGTATCTATGAAAGAATTTTATGAAAGATTAAATATATTGACAGAGTTACAAAATAAATGGCAGAATTATGAAGAAGTAAAGTTCCTTGAAGTCCCTCAACCACAAGAGAAAATCAATGAAACTAATAATAATGGTTTGGACATTCCAGCCATTACTAGTGATGTTAATGAAGAAGAAGAATATTTTAATTACAATTTTGATAAATGTCAAACCCGAGATCACACTATATTGGAACATGATTATTTTAGTAACGATTTATATCTCTCACAACCACCACAAGAACCAGATTACCGAGAAGTAGTAATTGAACAAACAGTCAATAATGAAATAATGACATTTGAAAATATCGTCAGTATTAATTGAAAAAACAGTAAATAATGAAAAAACAATATTTGAAGAAACCTCCATGTATGAAGAAGTATTAATTGAAGAAATTGGTGAAGAAATAACAATTCGTGACACAGCTAATACTGATCGGGAAGAACTGAAAGATATTTCCATGCCGGTACGTAGGTACATATATTAAATCCTAGTAATTTAATGTTTCTTATTTTTTATAATATAATTTTTAGAATACCATTAAAAGCCGTGGAAGGCCAAAAGGAAACAATTTAACGGCAATAGGTTTACCAAGAACGAGACCAATACATAAAAAAAGGGTTTTGAAAAAATGAAGGTTTAAATATCTTTGATGGTATTTGATGTTAAATACGTACACCTATATTTTTGAGAAATTACAAATTTTTATATAAGTATTTAAAATATCTCATCTATTGTATAATTATTATACCTACACCCAAAACAATCACATCAACAAAATGGAAATATTTTACCGATTTCGTAATTTTTCTTTAAAATCCCTAATTTAAAAATTGAAAAATACAGAACAATATGTAACCTTGTCATCTTGTTCTGTCAATATTGTGTTCCTTAATATTACAAAACCAAAATTACAAAGCATAAATGAGGAAATAATGCAATGAAAACAAGATGTTGACATTTTATTCATAAAGTGGGTAGGTATGTTAGGTAAAATCTGGTTAAGTGTGGAATTTGCGGGACTAATTATTTTTCAGAAATATCCCGCAACTTGTGGGCGTGACCATAAAAATCACTCCCCTGTGGGATTTTAGTTTTTTTAGGAAAATCCCACTTGCGGGACTGTAGCCACAACCTTAAAACAATATATGATCAACTGGTTGTCCGAAAGAACATTGAATACGGTCAAACAAACACAAAGCCAGAATTGTAGAATATCATTAAATTACATACAACAAAGTACCAAAAGTATGCACTAGATACACTTTTAAACAAATATGGTCATCTGATATTGAGATTACCGCCGTACCACGTACTTCAACCCTATTAAGAAAATTTGTGCCCTATGAAGAATTGGGTTGATGCAAGAAATGTTACATTTAAAATTGATGATGTGGTGAAACTGGACAAAGGAAAATTAAATGCCATTACTCTAGAAGAGTAGTCATCAGTTTGTAATCTTGCAGACAAGATTGTCAATGATTGTATCCACAGTGAATATTTATTTATAGACAATTCCATGCATTTGATATACAGCGTTTACACAGGCGATTCCGATGACTCAAAAGAGGATTATAAAGATTCCAAAGATGAAGATATTGATGTGTAGGTCATGTATGACTAACAATTATTTTATAACAATGTTCACCTTTTTCTTTCTGTTTCTGAAATTTTTATATCAAATATAATATAAATCGATGCTTATTAAAGTTTTAAAGTTTACTTGTAATTATTTTTAGGTAGCTTTGGTATATTGGAGCCTAGCAAAGCCAATTTTCAAAACACAGTTCCACTTCTTACACCAATATCAAAATTATTTTTGATACCAAATATACATCACCGTGTTATGCCACTGGTGGATCTTGTGGCCCGAAGGTTTTGAAGACTTTTATGTATTTCTAATTTTGGGTTTACTCTAACACTAGCGCACGCAGCTTCAATCATACTAGTCAGCACTATCTCGCGAACACGCAAAGCAGGTATAGGCGTTTAAATAACTATTGTCCCTTTCTCAAATGAATCTGTCGAGTTCTACAACAAGAATACCCCATGCGAGTAGGACAACGATCCCCGAATCTCTCAAATTCTAAACAGACTTTTGTACAAAATCCTGTAGGGTGTCATACTGGCCTTAGATGGAGTACTAGAAATGTAGGACGCCCTGCAAGAAAATGGGCCAACGATATAAAAGAAATGACGGCAAAAATATGAATGCGAGAAGCATAAATAAATCAAATAGGAAAATCAAAAAGGAATAACTATATTCAATACTGAACAAATAATGTTTGGAAAAAGAAAAAGAGTTATGTATTTGGAGAACAAACCACAAATAACACTAAATTAGCCTCCAGGGAGCTTCAACTTCCTTCCACAAGTAGTGATAATTTAAAATTTACCTGATATCTGAATAAATTTTTAAAAATTATCGTTTTGGTGTTATTTGTCATCAACAAAGTGTACGTGTAAGTAATTAACATAAATCCGAATTTAGGGCTACCAATGTTGGTTGGGATTTCGAAATATTAGAAATTATGAAGTTGAAATGAATTTAAATCTAAGAATAAAATATTCAGATTTAAAAAAAAAAGACTTGAAACTAAAAGCAAGAATATTACACCAATACTAAATGAATTTTCTAGATAAAAGAAATTAAGTTACACTTCATTAATATACATAAGCCATTATGTAATGCCTTTCAATGCATTAATAAATAAAAGAAGTATCAATTAGCAATAAGTTAGTTTTTAAAATACCCCGATAAGAAGAAATTGCTTGATTAATTCCCCCAATTTTTAAAATTTTATTATCGGCAATTACAAAATTATCCGTGAATTGTATGTATAGCCAATAACACATTGCAGTTTTAATTGTCACAGGCCACTACCGCACGGTTATTAGTATGACAGTTTTATCAATAGTGTTACCAACCAATATAACATGCCTAACTTTGCGCTAGTAATAATAATTATTATGAGTGTCAAGTAAATTGAAATTTCACAAAAACTTAAGATGACCCAATTCATGTTTCTATTGCTAATTACACTGGTAAACAAAAATCACCTTTTTTTGTGACATGGATAAAACATGGCGTATGTTATGTAAAATTTCACCAGAGAGCAGAAAATGACCTTGGATTTTCCCTATCACCCACACTTTATTTGCTACGAAGTGTTGTGCGTTATACGGAAATATATACTGGTATGTTCTTAATGTTGCACTTACTTCAAAATGTTGTTGCAAATGTTTTACGGCGGTATTTGGTCTCTGGGGCATCATGGATTAATGTCCAGCAGTAATCAGCAAGCAAACTAGGACTTCATTTGCCTTGATATCGCTTTTCCATGTGTGCAACGGGTGGAACCGTTCTCCATGTTCGTCGCTTACGGCAACTAAATTTTTCGGAAACAAATCGAGATGAGCATCCAGAAAGTGAATTTTTAAAATCATGTTACATCCCATTTCTCTGTAGGCACTAAGCAATTCAGTCACGAGATCTTTGTAATTTTTAGCTTTGACATTTCCAAGCAAATTGGCCACAACTGTTGTAAAAGCTCTTCATGCTCTTAGTTCAACTTAATTCAGCAAGTTGTCAAATTCGCCATCTGTTGTTAATTCTCCTATTTGTGGTACCACAAATATGCCCTCTTTAGTTTTTGCCTCACTAACTCTCGAAGATTTCTGTTTCAGATACAAGAACCCTCTTCCGTTCCGATCTAATGCTTTAACGAAATTGTTCATTAAGCCCAATTTAATATGCAGTGGTGGTTGAAATACGTTTTAGGATCAACCAGTGGTACGTTGGTAATATTTTTTTCACTCGGAGTTAGTGCTTAACGTAGTGGCCATTTTGTCTGTATATAGTACCGACCAAGTGCACGTCTGTCCCATTCATACAGGAAGCAACAGTATTGTGTATACCCCAAGCCGAAGTCTAAGAAGAAGCACTATCACTTTTAGGTCTCCACAGGTTGACCACCATAGTCATTATACCGGATGTGTTCTAGGAGATATCGCATATTCTCGTATGATTCCTTCATATGAACGGCATGAGCTATAGGTACAGATGGGTATTTATTGCATTTGTGAAGTAAGACTGCTTTTAGGCTAAGTTTTGAAGAATCTATAAATAGGGACCGATTGCTTGGTTCATGTTTCTATCCTAATGCGCGAAATAAGTTGTCAACATCCGTGCAATATACCAAAGTCTCTTCTTGAGCGAAACAATGTGTAAGTCCTTTTTGACGTTTTCGGAAGTGAGTTTTATGTACGTCACCTTCGAAGAGATGCCATCCTTTTAATCTGGATGCTAGAAGTTCTGACTGTGATTTTGCTAGTTTTAAATCTCGAGCTAAATCATTTAGTTCAGCCTGTGAAATCAGATGTGGTTCTGTTGAACATTCTGGTGCTTGAAATGGTGGATTATTGGTCGATTTTCTGTGCGAATTGCTTATCATCAGTTGGAACACCGGTGCTTTCCGGTTCTTCTTCGTCCAAACTCCAAGATACTGGTGGATTTGGGATAGGAAGATCTGTGGCATGGTCTTTCTGTTCTCTCCATACTAATGGTACTGAAGAGCGCATTTACGTTTTGTACCTTTCAACCAATCTGTTAACATGTTATACAGGCTTCACAACATATATGAGGAGTCCATGACGTATCTTGATCTCCTACTTTAACTCCGAAATAAAGTTCGTAAACTCTTCCTACAAGTGAGGTGAAAGGACGATTTTGCGACTTGAAAATTAGTTCCCCACACGCACAACAAAAACTGTTGACATTATTCACACACTGTCTAGGCATTGTACTTACTTGTTAATTCCCAGTCAGTAACAGTACAGTAATAAACGTAAATCAAATATGTAGAACACAAACACGTTAGTAACGACGTTTCGCGGCACGACATAGGAAATGCAGTAACTTCATACGCCGGTAAATGCCTACTAATGCACAATATCTAATTGGGTGCGTACTTCTTGCATGTAATAGACAGAAATGAACTTGTCTTAACACGGTATATTCGTCACTGCTGATACATTACACAAAGTGGCGCAATACGCATATGTTGCGTACCTGCAAAATATAATAGCTCGTTACTAAAAATTAGTGGGTGATAGACAAATTCAGTTTTTAAATTCGTTTTTAGGGTGCCGAAATACATCAGAAACACATGAAAGATTCCATATCACAAAATGTGTAAACACACATTTTGTGACATGGAAGCCCATACAGGACATCATTAACACTGTTAAACAACAGTGTTAATGATGTCCTGTATGGGTGGCCCGTTATAGATTTGGTACTCTTCAACCCCGGGCTTCCTTCCTTTCTTCTTGTAGATTGTTGCTTTTTGCTTGTGGGGCGGTGTTTTCAACGAGGTCGAGGAGGTCATCTGGGAGATCTGGATTTAGACTTGATGAGCGGGCCATGGGGGGGGGG
>JABXWE010004295.1:0-43230 GCA_014611495.1 Limonius californicus
TTGTATGCATATATATATATATAAATATATATATATATATATATATATACATATATGCACAACATAATGACTATCAACAATAGCCCACACTTTGATGTCGTATTTGTCGGTCTTACTCTTCATGTATACACGAAAGAGTGCTATACCTCTAAAACTCACCAGTTACTCGTCAACTATAACCGGAGATTCTATATTGTAAGTCTTCTTACAGTTTTCCGCAGAAAAATCAAAGCAGCAAGGAGCAAGTCTATCTTGTTCTCTGCGAACCTTTCTGGTTAGAAAATTGCCGAATCTCGTTAAAGGCTGTCGTCTGTTCAACCCTGGGTCGAGATATTACTGCAGTAACGACTGGCCGACTATATGAAGGATCTGAATTCTACATCTCGACGGGATTCTTTCTAGCTTGTAATGCTCCCATTAATGTAAGTAAACCCATGTAACCATCGATTTCCAGTTTTTTAGTGTCGCACCAAACCCTTCTCTGGGGATGTCATACGTCATGAAAGTGATTAGCTTTTCTATTAGTTTCGCGTACGCTTATGTCAATAATGTATTCAGATATAAAGCACCGCAACACCTCGGCAATACTTTCAATTGTTGAATTATGGTTCGTCAATGCTGGTCGAATCTTTAGAATGTTTGAAACATTCCTTCTGGATTCTTTGACAGGTACGTTTAACCACAGTTCACCATTTTTAGCTTCATAAACGTTATCCACCACCGCTTCTTATTCACTTTCACCAGAAGACACACTTTCCGTTTCACTACATTCATTGTTAATCTCTTCCTCATAATCCTCTTCAATCTAAGTTTTTTCATCAACTATATGATATATAGCATATGTGACATCTCCATATGATCTTGGTCATCTTGTAGATAAATCACTAACTCAGCCTCAGCCAACTTTGGACTATTTCGTGGTTCAAAAGGCATTCCTTAATGCAATATACATCACTATATAGCACACTACAACGCTATAGGGAGAAACTAATATCTGGTTTATATAGTAATCCTTCACACTGACACGTCCCTTACGCCTGTTGGGCGCGTTCTCAATAAGTTCAAACATGAATATTTAAATGCAACTATGATTATTAAGCTGAAACTAAAAATGTCTAAAAAATTAAAATTAATTAAATTAGAAATCTTTTCAACTATCTTGAAAGTACAAATACTGAACAACAATAAATAAGAATGAAATGCACTGTAAAAGGGTACAAACAAAATCTACAATAAGAAAACGAACCTTGGGGTGCACTCGCACCCCTTTCGGTGGCAGGAAGCTTAAACATTCACATAAATTCCACTGATAATTATTTGCAAGTTTTAGTTCGTCCAAGGCTTTCCTGTGTTAGAAACGTAAATCCCTTTCCACTGATAACAACCGGGCAACTGCATTTGTGTGATCATAAAAGTAATTACTTCGAGATAAGCTCCATGTAACCAGGAAAAACAAAAAAGTTCGCTCAACTGATGTTGATTGCAACTGTGGATTATTCTAGTGAAAACTTCACAAGTTGCAAAAGCAATTAAATCGCCTCTTATTAGTGTTAATGTGGCGCTTTCCACTCTCTACGTGAAAGGCCAAATTACTCCAGAGATTTTCCAATTAGTAATACGGAACAAATCTAATGTTGCATCGGGAGCGGAACCTGAATGCTTGGAAATACAGGATTGGCTTAGGTACACTTTTATTCGCCTTCCCAGGAAAGTTATTTCATAAGAAGGTATTTTTAATGTAATAAAAATTAAAACAATAAAACAAAATTGATTAAGATTGAACCCTTTCAAAAAAATCCCATTAGAAGATTATATTTAAAATCTTCTGCTACCTCTTATAAATAATTAGAAGACACATAAATGACTATATCTGAAAGAATTGTACTTCTCATTCTTAGTGGTCCGTACTTATGTATGTCAGTTGAATGTACGTGTATTGCCAATCTATTTAATATAAAATCAGTACAAACTTGCCTGAAGGGTAGTAATATATATCATGCAGTATATTAGTAGCTTCCTAAGTACTTAACTACGGTCCTGAATATGAAAAGGTCTATCATTAGTGTGGTGCATCAGTCAATTAGCAGCTCTATCAGAGCCTCCAAAGCGTCTTCCGCTCCGTTGCAATATACATTAGTCCGTTATTGAAAGCTCTATATTAGTTCCATGATTTTGCTATTTAAGGAAAGCGCTGAAACTGTAAGGTATTTTATGTAAGTAATTATAAAAATTCCATGGACAAATTAAAAGGCTTTAAAATGATTTTGATATTTTAAATTTAATATATTTGTATCTTGTGTAGACCTTCTATAAATTCGGAAATGTATTTCCCATGTTATATTAAATATAGAATTCCCAAGAGCACTTTATAAATTGTAAATATTTGAATTACGTTCAGCTAAGCTGTGTTGGTATACGTTTGGATAATTTTTTGATAGCCTAATTACCATATTTTTGTATTACATAACCAAACTGAAACTAAATTCATGGTAAGGAGAAACTGTCGGAAACATACTTGTGTCTTAGAAGGATTTCCACTGTTCATTGCCTGTAATCAGAATGAAACGTTCTTCAATAATGTGAAATGCATAACTAATCAATTAAGCTATTTATTACAATTTACCACAGGAACTTCCTTAAAAGAATAAATTCATGATAAACTTCTACTCCATCTACCGCCTGTATGTCTCATGGTATGGCCCGCCCCTATCCATTTAGTTTGCCAGATGGAATAAGGAAATAGAGCAATTGAGACCAGAGACTGTAAAGAGAAGAAGAGGACGACAACAGATACGATGGTCAGATGATCTAAAGAAGGTAGCCGGATTTAACTGGATCCAGAAAACGACAAACGTGGATACGTGGAGAAGGAGTGGGGAGGCGCATGTCCATTACTGAATAAAAGAGGACTGAAAAAAAACCTCCTATTCATGTCTTACTTCTAACAGCTGTAGAAGTACAAAATGTTTCTTGCCGGAAAGTTAACAAAAAGAGTAAATGCAGTTATAAATAAATTGCAATATAAATCTACTAGACCTTAAAATCTTTTTGGAAGCGGCGCTCCCCACTATTTTACGTTTTTGTCAGGGGATGTAAGCCTCAAAAAAGCAGCGCGTAGGTATAAGTGGCAACATTCAGTTGTCATTTAGTGAGAGTCGCATAAGTAATAAATCGAAAAGGAAAATTTACTTGCACTTACAACGAAGTATTATTTTTTCTAGTCATGGAACTTGATACATACGTATTAATAGATGCACGTAGCCCAGGTACATAACACCTAGCTATAATTCAATTAGGTGGACACATTAGAAAACTTTATTATGCAGTTGTACATTTAATATAGAAACAAGCAGATCTCAAAATAAATTTGTATCGGCCTGTACAATATTTAGGTGTACGCAGTACTATGCTTGAGTACACAGTTAAGATAATAAAATAGCAGCAAATGCCTCTCACCTTTCATTAGGAGCAGTCAACCAATTATTCAACTAAGTACATACAGTATCATTACAGCAAACGCTGTTCTAAAAATAAAACACTATCAAGAAGCTGTCATATTATATTTAGGATCTCATTATCTATTTAGGTACACACAGTATTATTGCAGAGCACCCAGTTAAACTCTTACATTAAATTAGAAACGCCCAGTTCAATATGTAGCTAGGTAAACTTAATACCAATATAGAACACACCACTGTAAAAATAAAATGGGAAAACAAAACTCTGATATTAGATTAGAAACCATTATTGATTAGGTACACACAGCATTATTACATAGCACACAGTTAAACTTTTACCTTAAATTAGGAACGTATCGTTCAATATATAACTAGATAAACTTAATACCAGTATAGAACACACCGCTGTAACAATAAAATGGGAAAACAAAACTCTGACATTAGATTAGGAACCCATTATTGTTTAGGTACACACAGCATTATTCTATAGCACACAGTTAAACTTTTACGTTAAATTAGGAACGTATAATTCTATATATAACTATGTAAACTCAATATCAACATAGAACACACTGCTGTAACAACAAAATGGGAAAACGAAACTCTGACATTAGATTAGGAACCCATTATTGATAAGGTACACCCAGTTTCATTACAAAGCACACAACTAAACTTTTACATTAAAATAGGAATGCACAGTTCAATATATAAGTAGCTAAACTCAATACCAATATAGAACACACCGCTGTATCAATAAAATGTGATAATAAAACTCTGACATTAGATTAGGAACCCATTATTGATAAGGTACACACAGTATTATTACAGAACACACAACTAAACTTTTACATTAAATTAAGAACTCACAGTTGAACATGTTACTAGGTAAAGTCAATACCAATAGAGGACAGACCGCTTTAACAATAAGGAGGGAAAACAAAACTCTGACAATAGATTAGAAACCACTATTAACAAGGTACACACAGTATTATTATATAGCACACAACTAAACTTTTACATTAAATTAGGAACACACACTTCAATACGCAACTAGGTAAACTCAATACCAGTATAGAACACATCGCTTTAACAATAAAATAGGAAAACGAAATTTTGATATTAGATTAAGAACCCACTTCCCGTTATTGTTTAGGTACACACAGTATTATTACACAACCCACAGCTAAACTGTTGCATTAAATAGGAACGCACAGTTCAATATGTAACTAGGTAAACTCAATACCAATATAGAACACACCACTTCAGCAATAAAATGGGAAAAAAAAACTTTGATATTAGATTAACAACCCACTTCCCATTATTGTTTAAGTACACACAGTATTATTACAGAACGCACAGCTAAACTTTTGCATGAAATAGAAACGCACAGTTCAGTATGTAACTAGGTAAACTCAATACCAATATACACCACACCGCTTTAACTATAAAATGGAAAAATAAAATTTTACGTTATATTAAGAACCCTCCTCCCATTATTGATTAGGTACACACAAGATTATTACAAAGTACAAAGCTAAACTCTTACAATAAATCATGAACGCACAGTTTAATATGTAACTAGGTAAACTCAATACCAATATAGAACACACCGATTTAAGAATAAAATGGGAAAACGAAACTCTGACATTAGATTAGGAACCCACTTCCCTTTATTGATTAGGTACACACAGTATTATTAAAGATCGCACATTTCAAATCTTACTGTAAACTAGGAGCACACAGTTCATTGTTTGCCTAGTTACACACAGCACCAGTACACAGCACACAAATCTAATACTAAAAAAGGAACATAAAGCCCTCACATTAAATTTGATATACATACCTGATCACTTAATTAGGTACACACTGTACCACGAGTCAGCACACAGATTAAATAATAAATTATAGGCACATTAAATAACTAAACAGCACCTCAGAGCCGCCAGCTGTAAATTGCATTATCAACCACATTGAGAATTGCTAAGTGCACAGCTAAATATGCAACAAGGAGACCGTAGCACTTTAGTCAAATCGACATCTTACTCTCAACCGCTAAGCTCAATATTTTCTTGTATGCTTCATCCCTATTACACTCTCCTCACATAGTTAACCTTCTGTATAAGACAGTCATATACGTTTTACATAATGCCAAAATATATATATCACCAACACACCTTCATCATTCCTTCAACTCCTTCTTCTTCTTTCTGGTGTATTGTCTTCTAACGCAGTTTTAATTATCATCGCTACTGACGCTGCTACACTAAACAATCAGTTGAGCTACAACCAAACCACTCCAGTAAGTTCCATAACCAGGATAATCGTCTTCTGCCTATGGTTCGTTTTCCTAGTATTATTTCCATTAATTGTTAATTAAAATAGAGCATATTTTTTCCTCTAAGAATGTGCCCAAGATATTTTAATTTTCTTTTCCCTGTGGTTCTTATAGTTTTACATTTCTTGTTTATTAATATGGTAACATCTCAAGATTTGTCGCCCTATGTGTCCAGCATATATTTTCTACTTACGTCTATGGCATTAGATTTCAAAGGATTGAGCGTCTTAAATATTATCTATTCCATATTTCGACGCCATATAACAAGATCGAGAACACAGAGCATTCTAGTTCCAAGTTCCAGACTAAGGTGCTGGTTGCATACTATTCGCTTTATTTGAAGAAAAGTTCCCCCCACCATTTCAATTCGTCTTTTTATTTCTTGACTATGGTCATTTTCATCGTGTATTTCCGTTCCCAAATATGTGTAGGTTCTTATTCTTAAATTCGCACATTATTTACTACTAAGTCGACTTGTCAACGATCATGAGTTTTGTTTTTTTAAATACTTATTCATCTACATAATATTATAATCGCAGCAGTATTCTCCCCAAAGCCTATTGAAGGCACTAAATATACAATTCGGTAACGGTACATTGAATATCAGCTATCGTTTCTTTAGTAAACGCTTTTCCAACAAAAAACGACTCTCAAAGTAGGAAGATACTTGAAACAAATTTGTTTAAACTTCCCCACTTCACCTTGTCGTTGATGTCCCACAAGAGAATTAGGGAGTCTTTTAAGTTGTAAACAAGGTAAACCAATTTGAAATTGTCTGAGAAGGGACAGAATAAACAGCGAACTTTGCCGGTTGTAGACTTCTATATAAAAACCGGAACGTATTAGGCCACTCTTTTTTCTTACCGTCAACTGTAATAACTATAAAGGGTAAAGCGGGGTTGTGGGTTGGCTTTATTTTATACAGCAAAGTATGAGTTTAGATAAGTTTGATAGATTTATACATAAAGTGAGCAAGTAACTAGAATTACACGAAGGTGTACGTTGGAAATTTTGAAATATAACGAATTACATAGCTAAATATATTAATTAAATAATTAAAGAAATAGTTAATTCCTTTATACCTATAACACGCAGTAGGTTTGCATAAATTTATGCTGAAATCCAAAACGATTCAACAATTCGTTATTATAAGATAAGTTAAGTTAAGGAATCCAATAACAATGGTGGATCCAGGTGATAATTTCAAGAGCGGGTAAAATGTATATTTAATGAAATTTGATGATATATGTTTTGTTTCACACATGTAGGAACATACAAAAATTAAATATTTTATTTCGATAGATTAAAACTCGCAGCTGTAACCAATAAGGGACAAACAGACCGCAACAAAACCGATGGAAAAGGCTTTCCGGCTAGTAAGAAGGAGAGGTAGTTCGGGGAACACGATTATTGGAAGAAAATCTTTGTTGATACAATGCTCGGATGTCTGAATAAGAGAGATCACCCAAATCACATACCAGCCATACATAGATCCTGGCGAAAGGGCCGCTTCGTCAGTCGAACCTACCGTGTTGCGCTTCCTTCTGCCTCAATACTGCTGAAAATGGACCTCGAGACGTCTGGACATGACAAATAAAATTATTAAATCTAAGAAGCAAACCGCAACAGCAGGTTTGTTTATTTCTTGGTAATATAACTGTAACTGTAACACATAAATAGAAACAAACTCTGTCCAAGTTTTAACATCAGTGCAAATACGCCCGTACGGTAGCACTGCTCTATGGAGAAAAGGCCTTGTAGCCACAAACAAGATTGTAGGACCTTGGTTTTGCGAAATTACCCCACTCTTGGAACCATTTCTTAGGAAATTAACCGAAAGTTGCCGCTTAATGCACCATTTGCAGAGTAAATACTGGCTTACTTCCAATCAACATTCTAAATTTGAACGCAAGGGGGATATTTGGAAACACCTGAGCATAACCTCAAGCACGTTCAAGGCACTTTCGCTTCATAAACATATTCCTTACTAGTCCTTCTGCATTCATTGTTGGACATGAACTTCCCTTAAATTTTACCATCCTTGGCGATTTTCTGCAGTTCGGCGCTGTTAAAATCCGGCCAATCTTTAAGATCATTCGTCCATCTATCCGTTCTCCCCCACGTCACACAAACTAGATAGAAGCAGATTTCTTTCCTCTGTTTTCAGTTTTGTATATCGTTGTCTCATCGGCCATCGGTTTGTCTCACTCTGTGCCGTCCATCTCCTTTGTGGCGATGCTGTGTGTTCTATTACATAAATGACTTTTCATTTTTATATTTTATATTTTTCTGCTAATCTAACATTCAACATCTCCACTTTCATCGTTCGTTGCGTCTTTTCTAGTCTGTAGTCTATATTCATTCTGATGGTCCACGTTTGAGCTCCGTATGTTAGAAAAGGTATCACATAAATAATTTCGGGCTTATTTTATCGCCCTGCCTCACTCGTCTTTGAACTGGTCTTGGCACCGTGTTGTCATTTATTCGAAATGTCATTTTTGCTTAATATCATAGACTGAATAGATTAATTGTGGTTGCCTGTGACCTATTATACCATTAAAGTGCGCTTTCTACCGCCCACAATTCCACGCTGTCGAAAGCCTTATCATAATCTAGAAAGTCTAAGAACAAAAGGCGATTATATTCGGTAGAGTTTGCTATTAAAGCACCTAAGGTAAGGAGATGATCACAGGTACTGTATCCCTTCCAGAACCCTGCTTGTTCTACAAATAGTTAAAATTCTAATTTATTATTCGAGACAGCTCCATGTCAGATGATGATGACGATGATGATGAATTCTGTTAACTATGATTTTACTATTAGTAGGTACTACTAGTAATTTGTACATTTGTGATAGGACTGCGATAGATTTCCACTTTTGTTATCTCCCTTTTTTACAGTAGTATTCTCGAAGGTGTAGCGTACTTGCACTCCACTTCCTGTTCTGCAACCGTGCTATTTTTTGGCCGTTTTCACGCATTGCTGTTTTCAAAATGTTATTAATAGCATTTACGCCTTTATTCTTTACATCTAATTCCTTTACTGTTTTTGTAATTTTTTTCATTTTTGTCCGTAACTTTTTCTTTTAAACGCCTTCTTTTTTCTCAATATGTTTGTCTGTCTTCAGAGGTGATTTGGCTATATATTTCAGTCTCTTTATTTTTAATTTATGCCTATTCTTGTTCTATCAATTATATGGTGGCTTCCCGTGGTTACACTGTTTAGAGTGCTAGTATAAAATACATAAATTTTGAACACTACTGCAAAAATGACAGTGAAATTAACATTATTATATTTAATTAATAACATTGACTCAAAATATGAAGCATAGTTTATTCCGTGATAGCACTGATTAATTTGCGATAGTACCTTAGTAAAACTGTGATACCTATCTTTTACAACTAAAATATAAAAATCGGTACAAAACACAGCAAAATTTAATTAAAGGATTTGTTGTACAAATCAGGAACATATCCACTTAAGCCTAGTTACAAGTTTTCACCAATCAATCGTCATTTTCTGAACTACTCCAGCTTCATCGTATCCATTTTGGCAATTTGGATAATACCAAACCAAGCAGAAGCTACATTGGATCCAAGCAGCGCCTGTCTTTTTCTTCACATCTTGATTGTAAGTCAACCCACAATATCCGCAACCCCAGTTATCTTTTTTCTTCGGGATTCTTGAAGTGCTGGGGACGGAAATGGTACTTACAGTTTTCTGCGTTCTTCCAACTTTCCGAGGTGGTCATCTTTCTCAGGAGATGAAGGGTTCAAGAATTTTGCTCTAGAATCTCGTTTCTTGTTCAATCTTAAAGCCTCTTGGATGCTAGGTTGGATTGTTTGAACCGCCAATATTTCATCACTTGCTTTATTATCAGAGTCCGGCGTCAAAGCTCTAGGGTGCGGGTCTGGCCTTTCAGTTAATCTTGAAGTTGAAATAGCTTCCTAGGGAACCGCGTCAGGTGAAGTGGGTATATCCTCGTCTTCCTAAAGCTCGCAATTATTGTTTCAGGTTTGAATGCGCTAAAATACGCCGCCTTCATTAGGGTATGAAAATTTGTCCGATTTGGTTTTCGGTCAGGCGTGTGTGCCATATAGGCATCCAAGCTTTTTGAGCAAGCCTGTTTAAATGGACGATATCCGCCGACATCCAACGGCTGCAAAAAGTGCGTGGTATGGGCAGGGAATGTAAATAGATAAATATCGTTTTGCTTTGCCAACTCTATCACCTCTTCCGTAATGTGTGATGCGTGGGAGTCCATCACAAGGATGACGAGACGAGCTGCTGAAATGGGTGCTATGAAATGGCGAAACCATTCAACAAAAATATCTCCATTTATCCATCCCTTGAGAGATAATTTTACGAGCGTACCAGGAACGATGTCCTTTTAAGGTCATCATCCATCCTAATTCCTTTGAAAATAATGAGAGGAGGAATCCAGTGACCACCACGATCGGCATAAGCCCTTTTATACACATATTTTTTCCCGACAGAGGTTACAATTCTTGATGGTCGTACTACATATAATAAGCCCGTCTCGTCGCAGTTCCAAATTAATTCAGAGGGATTTGCCATTCCCAATCTGGTAACTAATTCCTCCACGCCATCGCAGAAATCATTTAAGATAGCACGGTTGGCCATTGATGACCTGTAGACGGCAATATTTTCAGGAACCCGTACCGTTAACCCATATCTGGTTTTGAAGTCTCTCCACCACCATTCACCTGCTACCTGCTGCTTAGTATTGACAGGATGTTTATCTGCTAATAGTGAGGCTAGCTTAAAAGCCAGTTTTCTTATTGTATTTAGCGTAAGACCAAATCCTAACTCCTGCATTGCAACGATATATTTGACAATCATTTGCTCTAATTCTGGTGGGAGTTCAAAAGGTTTTCCTAGTTGCTCAATATTTTCAAATTCTGAGGACCGTTTCAAAAAAATCTTTCAGTGTTGACCAAGGAATATTGCACTGCTTTGCTGCTTTGTAAATTTACATATTATTATCACGCACTAGTTTGGCTGCTTTCAACAAATCTTCTCGTCTGTACTGACGATACCTGAAAGGCATCTTAAATTAGAAAGAAAAGATCGTGCTAATTTCGTGATAATTGGTTAATTCGTGATAGCTTGTTTTTATTAATAACCTTGTTTAACGTAATACATGCTACAGCAACTGTTATCATTATTCATTTAGAGATAAGTGATAAAGTTCACCATTAGTCGTTAAAAAATTAAAACAAACTTCATGTCTGGCTTCTGAAAACATGGCTGCTCAAAATTGAAGAACTTCAACTCTACATCTAAGGCAATCCCCGTTGTAAATCTCCCATAACAAGAGTACCATGAAGTTTAAAAATTAAACCGCAGTATAATCTAACATTACACCAAATCTTATTGTCCTACCTCTCAGTTTAATTATAAATTCACCTGGATAACTAACACACTATTGCTACACCAAATCAATGTAATCACAATTCATACTTTGTTTAGTTAACGTTTTATTGCCACGTTTGCAAATGATTTACTAGAACATGATTAGTACCCGTACAAAACAGACACCATGTGCCATCGGTTGCCAAACGTTGATACTATTTCGACCATTTGTTATTTTTCAGGAAAATAATGAAAAAATATCATTAACTAACCTATGCCACGAAATTTACCAAGGTTTACCCTACCCCTTAAGTACATTCACAACTGCCAACTTGTGATAAAAGCAATTTTGCAACAATTGCATAAAATATTTTTTGTATAATAATAGCCATAATATTCAGATACAGCAGATATCTCACAAATGTCGCAGAAAAAAAAAAGAATAATAATGAATGTTTTGGGAACATTTTGATAAAAATGTCGAATATATGCATTGTATATGCTCGAATTCCATTAAATATGCACGCATGTGCAAATAGTATGCAGTACATGATTTAAATTATTTTTTATGGCGTAATTCACAGACCGAAACCCATACTTCGGCATACAAGCTAAACTATATGCAAATGATATATTCCCGAGATCTAATTATTGGTACTATGTACAAAATGAATTTTCCTGTAACCCGAACCTATCAGAAATGTACTTTCTCTCCCTGGCCAAACACGTACTAAAACTAAATTATGTCAACCAAAGGAATATCACTATGGGTGTTATTGCAATTATTAATATCGCACATGCGTTGGCTAATATCGGACAGAAAATGGATCGTCACATTTGGAAGCTAATTTATATCGAGTGCAAACAACATCGAAACGTGTTTGTAATTCAAGTAAACTACTGTGGCAACCGTTCTGTTAATATTGATGCTATTAGCCCCGGGTTGCACGAACTGCGAATGTCATAGCAATAAGTCGGCAGCGCGCGTTGTCGTGCAGTAATAGCTGGGAGTAATTGCAGTAGCTTAATGAATTATTAGAAGATTTACGGTTACTGCACGGGTTCTGTTGCCCTTCGCCCATGGGAGCCCTGCACGAAGATCGACATTTCCTCATATAGGTAGCATGTCGGAGGGAAATACGTTCCTGCTTCTTTATTAACTATGGGAGATGCTGGAGGAACAAACGACTTACAGAGTGTTGAATGAGAGTACTCGAGTTCTACCTCACGCTGAAAACTGCAGCTACGTAATTATCATAAATTTACGGAGGGGTTGCGATGGTATAAGTTTTGAATTATTAAACACAGAGGTTGCTAATGGAAGCATGTCTTCGCTTTGTAAAAGCTTCTTTTATTCTTTGCTTATAAAGTTTATTTATTCTAAAGGTTGAATTTTTGGTGCTTGCTGCACTCTCAAACTGTTTTTACCCTTTGCCCTTAGATGAATAAGACCTACTTGAGTGTTCAAGTACCATTTTAGAGGGTTGAGGGGTGTATAAGGGTGAACTACGACTCTTGAATTCCTTCTTTGGCGCCGATATACTTTTGTGTCCTACCTTCTTGTATATTTCATTGTTCTTTTCGAAATGGAAATTTCCGGAACTGTATTACTTTTACTGCCAATTACATGTTTAATTTTTCTTATTTAAAATTAAGTAGTATCCTTGCTACTTCAATACGAATTTTTGTAGAAGTATAATTGTTTAAAGCTAGGCGCCGGGAATGTTATGCGAACTTGAGGCGAGATCAGCTGAATGCGGCCTACAGATGAATCTCAATAACACTAAAATAATGACCCCAGAAGATGTAATCATCTCAGTGAACAACGATACAATAAACAGAGCAGACGAATACATCTACCTTGGACACAAGATCATACTCGGCAAGAAAAATCAGACCGCAGAAATAAGTAGACGCATAAGAATGACGTGGGCAGCAGTCGGAAAGCTAGGGCATGTATTGAAAAATCAAAAGAACAAATAAATTTAAAGAAAAAAGTGTTTAATACTTGCGTTTTACCGTTATGACTTATGCAATGGAAACTAACCATCAAATTTGCTAAAAATTTGGAGTAACTCAATGAGCCATAGAAAGATTGATGCTGGGAGTAAGCCTGAGAGACCATATTCCAAACGAAGCTATTAGGAAAAGAACAAAGGAAGAAGACATCATAGAATATATTGCAAAGCAGAAATGGAACTAGGACGGGATATCGCACGACAAGACGACTCCAGATGATCAAAACGCGTCCTACAATGGAGGCCACGCGTAAACAAACGCACCGTGGGCAGATCGCCAAGACGATGGCACGATGATTTAAAAGAAACAGCACGCAGTAGATGGTTGCAACTGGCGCAAGACAGGGAGAAATGGAAGAAGAAAGGGGAGGCCTATACGCAGGAGTGGGTTGCAAAGGGCTGTTAAAGAAGGAGCCTTTCCTATGTAAGCAAAGTTTGCATTTTATTCAATAGGACTGCAACGCAATGTTTATTGAGGAACGTCTTGGAACCCTGCTGTTTAACATATCGAACAAGCAATTTTTACCATAACTGACATTCTTCCTTGGCGCTCACTGACATTGCGTAATTACTTTATAATCATAATATGACTCCTATGTGGTTCACGAAATTATAGACGTTTGCTGACAACATATTTTATATGCCATATGGTTGGAAGTTGAAAGTATAGCAGTGTGTTCTTGAGTTATTATCTGAGACGCGGGTTTCTATTTTATTATGAGTGCTGTGTTCGCCTGGTTTAGGGAAGAATGGAGATGATTCAACCACTTTTGATATTTAGTGCCATACTTTCCACAAAATAGTATTTTTCAAATTCTCTTCAAAACTCGTTAGTATAGCGTATTTTGTAACTACAGAGACTATGACTATTTGGTTTTAAAACATATATTCGTTAATTTTCCATTTTTTTTAATTTGAAATTTGGCTGAATCTACCCCAGGTATGGGGAAGCTTCAACCAATACCAGTACAATAAAAACACACTATTTTAAAAACATGTATTTATGTTTGAAGAACAATGTATACATATATTTACCACTTTAAGTTTAAATTCACTCTATTTATCTGATGTTCCAACCCTTAAAGGAAAATAGAATCTCGAAGAATGTCGAAGACGTAGCAGTTCCAGTATTTATAGGGGTGGATAGGGCTGCCACTATGTTATCTCCTTCTACCACGACAATATCTCTTTTTCGTCTGAAAACTTTATTTCGTACACGTCCATCTTTAGGTAAAACTTTTCTAATATAATACATTACAGATAATGTAGAAAATTGGGCAATCATCTACTTTCACAATATATTCACCAATTAAATCCATGTTTATCTATTGAGGAAGCGACGAACGACGGTCGTTTTAGAAGCTAAATACACGTGGTTTTTGTTTAAATTATTCCTTACTATTTTATGTGGTTACGTATACAATTAATTAAGCAGACAATTAAGTGCTAAAGCGTGTATTCAAATTTCAGGAATGAAGTAAATCATGTTTTGGAAAATGCTATCAAGTTTTTATAATTATAAAGGGTTGGAATGTAGGCGCGGCTTTATCCATATTAAAATGTGACCGGTTGCTCCAATGTAAACATTTAATGTAATTAAATTTAAATATTTTAGTATCAAATGCTAGTAGTGAGTTACAAGGGGATTTAGTAAATATAAACGATGTTAATAAATCAATACTCTACGTTCATCGGGCATAAATAATTTAGCGATGCAAGCCATTTTAAGAAAACAGTGGAGTGGTTATTACCTTCGAAGTATCATTCCTCACGTTTACTATTGTGTTCAAGTTTTTTAATAAAACCCAGAGAAAGAATTTTTTTTAGAGCGCGTTGTGAAATTTGTGTTGAAATACTATACAGGTCTATTAGAAGTTTGAATGAATTTATGAGTACATACGGTATAAATTATTTTTAATAGATGGCATCAGTTGCATTGTGCGTATTATCTTAAGTAAAATGGAATAGTCCATACACCGGAAGTATAATTAGGTCACCTGTAAGGCTCTTAATTAAGACAAGGTATTGAAATATTTGTCATGGTTGGAAACGGTGATAGTAGGTGCTTGTATGAATATTTGTGGGCTTAACTTTGAAATATTCATTCGGAACTGTTCCCTATTAGTTAAACCCACAATGCTCCAATGCTATTAAACCATCTTGAAACTCACTAGTCTACGGGTGCTTCATAAACTTCTTAGTTTGAAGAATATCGCTTTCTATTTATCCAATAAAGGATCTTCTGAAGATTTAAAATAAATAAAAGTCAAGTGGAGGTTAGTTGGGTGAATAAGGTGTGTGGGTGTATGGGAATGTGTCTTCATAAAAATGTATTTTTTTCTTAAACCATAGATTTTATCGGGTGTAGTATGTCTAATTTGTCTAATCTGAGAGCAATATCGTCTATTTTAGTTCCAGTTGGAAGATCAGCAGTGTCCATTTAGCATCCCAGAAAATAGAACCATTACTGTTTCGAGTGGATTTTACAAACATTGCTCTATTAGGAAAATATACATGTCTTAATTTTTCTTTTACTGTAGGTATGTATCGGCGGTCCCAGATTTCATTAGTGATTACAAATCAACATAGAAAGTTGGTTCTGTTCATTTTAAAATGGTACAGACACTCTTCAGAAATTAGAATTCATACACATGTTTTTTCAGATATTAACAAACACGGCGCCCTAACTATTTCATACGTATTCAATCAGTGGAAATCAGTACGACGCACATTATCTGAAATGCTCCTGCAAAGTTCTCTTTACAGTTGTTTTCTATTTTGCTTTGTCTTGGCTTAGATGAATCGCATCTTGAATTCCAATACCTATTATGGGTTTCATTTGATCTACCCAATGATTAGGGTATATTCCTCGTGGTCAACTACCACAGACCGTTCCTTTAATCACTAACCTTTCGACAGCATCCGCTTGTCTCCCTAATTGTCTAAAGAATTCCCAGAAGAACTTTTTAATTCTGGTGGACAGCAGTAACAATTTTTACCTTAATTTTCTTCAGGAAGGGTGTAGAAAGAGAGGCACAATTTGGGGTGTTCCTAAGTCCTTCAGAAGCAGAAAAAAATCGCGGGCACGCCCCAGGAGGCTGGATCACGATTACGATACAGCAATCGCAAACACTTTCTTCGGGAAACGGGGAATTTCGAGTGTTCCTGCAGTCAGGAAGAAAATATTCTCCGCACAACTCCCAACGCGTTTGTTGCAGCAACGGTACATACAGAGGGTCAGAAAAGGGGTTGAATATTAATCCGCAGCGATAAGCAAATTCGCAATTCCAAGGGTTCAATCTGGTGTATTTCTTAAATCCAATACTTGTTAATGGTTCTGTTTACCCCACGGTGATAACAGCAATATGACAATTCACGCAATGGACACCCCATCGAAACCTAAGTCACCCCTGCGGTACAGCTAAAACTATTTCACCATAATACCAAATATGTTGCAAGAATTCTAGAACAAATCTTCCACGTGGAACTTCGGGGCAGCGTAGGAATTTCAGGGCCATTCTGCAGACAAAGGACTCTAAAAACTGTTTTTGATCCGCGCTACAGACTAAACATACATGACAGTGTTCCCTTAACTTCCGATAAGGTGACCTCCCATAGATTAACCTTTGAAAATAATAGAACAGAATAGTAAGCGACTACGGGACGGCGCATAAAACAAGACTAAGACTACGTAGGAAGCGGCAAAATCATCGAACGTAACAAAAACCTTGTTTGAATGTTGAGTTTTTCTATCACAAACTTATTAGTAGGTACGCTGTTATGTCTATCGATTTCTTAGAATTCGGCGGTACACCCACATTTCAAGAGTGTCAATTCTTTTCGTATTGTTTTGGTTTAATGTCAATGTGTCCATGATCTCCGTTTGCTTCTATTATGTTCTAGGCCTTAGCCCCTGCTTATTCTTATTAACTACCCCGTAATCTGCTTATACTTCTTCTTCTTCTGTTGCAATTATCGTTGTATCATCGGCGTATCGAAGATTGTTGATCTTCCGCCCGCCTGCTAATATCCCGCAAGTGGATTCACCAATTAGTTGTCATGTCACATACTCGCTGTATATATACAGATATACGTATATATACAGTGCGGTCGTAAAATGTCCTTCTACCCTACTAACAAGTTTATGGGAAAAAGAAAGCACCTGGAAAATATTGCGGTTTGCGGTCCGGATATGTTGTTAGCCTCGTCGAGGACAACAACTTTTCCTTATAGTACTTTCCCGTAGCTCGTACCGTTCGGCAGCCAGGGGTGTCCAACTTCGAAACACGGACCGACGTCCAGCACCTGTCCACGTCATCGCAGCGGATCTGTCGCGCGCTCAATCTGTTCGCATAAGTACGATGTATCGACGGCCGGCGAAGGCGGTTCTAACAACCCCGAAGGGGGCGCATGGGACACCGAAACGTCGAAAAAAAAACGCAAACATCGGCATAAAAATTTTAGCCCCCTCCCCCCTCGGGGATGTTAGACCCGGCCGTCGATGCGCCGTATTTACGCGAACAGATTAAGTTCGAGACAGGCCCGCTGCGATGACGTGGACAGGATCTGGACGTCAATTCGTGTTTCAACTTTGGACGCCTCTGGCGATTCATGTAGCACATGAGGAACTGTTCCATCCTTGTACCAAGAGCTACGTCAGTAACATAACTATCTACATTAGCCTGATTCACGTCTTCGTTAAATGGGAAAATTACAGCCATATCGTCAAATAGGCTAATTGGTGCACCGTTTATGGAAGGAGCTTTAAAATATAAATACTTTTAGCTACTGGGGCAAAATATAATTTCAGATGTCAGTACTGTGTTTCCAACAATGCAAACATAACTTTCAGCAGCATGGTGCGTCACCACATTACAGTAGATATGTAAGAGATCGATTACATAAAATTTATATGTATTTTCTGGGTCGTATATCAGTACCTCTGTGGTTCGCCAGTACCTTCCGTTTCTTGTATACTTAGAACTCATGATTTGAAAATCATTAACGTCAACTAACAGGCTTCAAAAATGTTTAATCTGAGCTGCGATTAAAATAATTTAACACTTTGAACGCCATGTGCATATATATTATGCACGCTAGGTGTGTCTGTAGCGCCGTATGTATAGATATTATGCACAGTCAGTGCTTAACTTTTAGGCCGCGTGTATACAAATTATGCATACTTACTGTGTGTTTGTTGGGTTGTCTGGATAGCTCCGGCGCAGGACTGCATCATATTAAAATGGCCCATGAAAAGTTTTCTTTTTGATTGATTTACGTCAATTTTTTTAATTATTAGCTCTAAATTGAAATACGTAAGCTTCTGAAACTGCTGTGTGCTGTTTTGACCTCTTATTTAATTTTAAACTAATGGGAATAAACTCAGAAAAATTGGATGAACACCAATGAACATATTTTATTGCATATAATTATCAAAAAGTATTGAAAAAAATTAAAGTAATTAATATTAGGTAAACATGATACAACTATCAGAAGCATTATTATAAAAACATGAAATAAACAATATTCCGTATTCCTGTAAACATGAACAAAATAATGTCAATATCAAAAAGTAGGTAAATGAGATTTACTTTATTGTTGATGTGTGCATTCTAGAAAAACATTCTACACAGATTGGTAGTTTTCCTGGACAGATGTAAAGAACAGCGTTTTGTTTTTTATCGGTTGCATGTATTTCATGATTACTGGTACCATTTTCGGTATCTGTCTTAGGGTCAGACGAGCTACTCTCAGTTGAAACTACATAGTTGGTACGTGTATTATGTAGAAATGTGCGTGATAATATGTATGCATACGGCGCAGAATCAAATAAACTTAATTAGGCGCCGCGTGCATATATACTATGTAAACCACTAATGAGCTAATTAAACACAAAAATTAAATAGTTAATAATATATATTGCCACTGAAGCACTCTAGCAGCAAGAATTTTCAATAAAATTACTCCGGCGCGATAGACCCAACCGCAAAATTTGGCACGGCGTTCAAAGTGTTAATATGGTGGTATAGTCTCCTATATTATCATCATCATTAATCGCTGTTCCGTCCCACTGCTGGGCGTCGGCCTCTTATCTGCCACGTGTTTCTCCTCAACACAAATTTTCTACGTTGCGTGGTAATGCTGGGTGTCAGTTTAAAAACTAGTACGATGAAGATACTGAGGTTAATCCCGAGGTTATTAAGAAAAGATTTTGTAAACGTTTTTATAACAATCGATTGTGTAAAATTTTCAATTCATACAATAATGTTATTGTAATTTTAATGCATATTCAGCAGTTTTTCTATATCTAATATATATTTATCAAAAGTCGTTTTTACTTTAAATCGATATACTAAAGCGTTTCGAAGGCAAGGAAGACTTTTCAGTGTTTTTCTTAATGTAGTATATCATCTAACAGTATTTACAAAAAAAATTTGATACGTTCTATAGAGAAGGTAAAAATGCTTCAAACCATAGCTGAACGTATAATACCTTTTTGTACTAAAAGCTTAGTTTCAAATGATTTCCTAAAATGTTTGGGGGATATTAAAAACGGATTCTCTATACAACAATGCGCAGCCTTAAATTTGATGCAGAACAAAACGTATCGGTTTATCTTGATACAGCCGACAGCATGAAATAATGGAAGGAAATGGCGTGCGCTAGTGTAAGACACGATTGACACTATTTATTAGGAAATTGGTACCACTACAATGCTACCGTAGACAATTTCATATCACAAAAGCTACTCCAGGTGGTTATTTTTATCCAGATGTCCCCACACTACCCCGAAGACTTTTTTGTCACGCAACAGTATGCTAATAGCGGTGTCATAGCAGTAAATAAGGCATCACATTGAGACAAGGTTGCTGTAAAAATCCGAATTTTATAAATTGGTATTTCTGAAACTTTACCTGCGAGTCTGTATCTATATGCACTAGCTTTTTTAAACTACTTTAACAACACACGCATTTGGTAATGATAGTTCATATTCTAAGGCTGTTATTTAGGCATGTTCTACCATTCAGTTTAATTGATTCAATTTCCTGAAACTGGCAAATACTTTGGTAGGTAGCAAGTTCCCATTCGAAAACACTACACTCAATCCTCTTATAAACAGAACTAGAATAAAAACGATTGTTCGTTCTAAATCTAAAAGTTAAGTTTGGAAACTGATTTAGTATGTCACTTATCGCACTTATTGTATTTTGATTAAACCGTAAACTCCAGAGATTACAAGAATAATCTGTAGAACTGAATATTTCGTCAGTGCTAAAATTTATATCAGAAACACGTGTCAATCAGTTTAAGGATTATCTAAAATAAGCCTTATTGGAACTATACTCTGTAACAAATATTAGGTAAAGTTTACATTGGAAATATTTCCGAGTAAGACATACCCGGAATATACTAAACTGTTTTAATTTTTGCTCGTTGTTTCCCAGGCATACATACCATCGCTGTAATCGACAAATACAATACAATAAACAGTCTAAACATTCACTGCGAAAACGCCCTTTATATCTGCTTCTCCTTACATCTGAAGTCGTCTTACTTAAGTATTTATGAATTCATTCACCCGGTATTGGACGTTGTGGGGGGGGGGGGCGGTTTGGTGCGGCTGAATTGGGTTGGCGCAGAACCGTTTGGACCCAGAGATGGTTGGTCGCAGGGACTGGTGGGTACAGGGCCGTTTGGGCCCAAACATTAAAGTTATTTATGTTATAAATATATTTTCATCAAACGTTCAAATCTAGTCCTTTTTGTATAAATGTTAAGCAAAAATATTGTTGTATTGTATTATTTAAACAGAACATTTCTTTTTGCTTGCCTCAAAGTATACCGTATGTGTATGAAAGTACTGATACGTTCGTACATATTTTTATTATTAAAGTTTATTAACATTTGTATGAGTGTATACTATTTCATATTATTATTGTATGTTTAGTAGTTTTCCTTTAATATTAACTTAGAAATATATCATGTAACACCATAATGTACAGGGTACTAATAACCTTTGATGTTGAAATACCATGATTTTTCCAAATAAAAAAAATTCCAACCCTGGTCGACTAACCTAAGCGGCGCAATACAACTGGAAGAGTAAATTTTAGACACGACATACGAAGATCTTCCTGTGAGTACCCAGTAATTCGCTGCAATATTGAATATCGCTAGGAACAAAACCGTACATTTGGTTTTACGAGGAAATCTTTATTCATATAATGTCTGCAAAGTTCAACCTCTCTATGAAAATGGCGTATTCTTTGGGGCGATGAGTGCATGTTTACCAGAGATGGCGTCTTTGATATGCATAATTCTCACTATTGGGTTGAGGAAAACCTACACAAATTTGGCCAATATGGTCACCAGAGAAGGCTTACCGTTAATTATGACTGGTCATAACCTCAGAGTTCTCGGATCTATTTATCTACCAAATCGTCTTAATGCTTTAATGATTTATTGGTTATTCATGAGATTCCGTTGAACATACCTAATATGGTATACATGCATGATGGAGCTCCTACTAATTTTGCCCGTAATGTGAAAGAGTGGCTGGGTGAACACTTTCTAAACAGATGAATTGATAGCGGCAGTACCAATTCATGGCCCTCGAGATCCCCCTACTCCAGTCCTTTGGACTTTTTTTAGACCTTCATTAAAGAAAAAGTTTATCCTACGCCTCCACCAACCGCCGATGAAGTTGGAAATAGAATTAGCGCGACAGTATTCAAAATTACACCAGAAATACTGAAGCAAACGCTACCATTAAGATTGGAACTATGTTTACAAACAGAAGGTTTTCAATTTAAACAGTTATTATAAGTAGGCTATTAATATAAGTACATAGTTAACATCCATACTAACAACACCGGTTTCGGGGCAGTGTTGCCAAATGAATGTTTCTTTAAATGGCCCCTGAAAACACAGGATGCCCGGCACCATATTCTAGTATGCAGATTTCGATTAAGAGGGTCACCACCAGTAATTTTCTTGTTAATTTATACACACCCTGTATATGTCATATGCACTAATTGTTATTAGATCCAATAAATAAAGGTGCTTATTCCAGGAAAGAAAGTAGAGACTGCCACCTATCATATCTTGGTGAATCTAGATAATAACCAACACTGCCTATGAATAACAATCGCCGGTGGCAACTCCACGAATCTTTTAAATATAAAAAAAAACTTGGCGTCTTCTGTTGTATTATTTTGATTTTGGATACATTTCTGTTTGGTGTTTATAAGTTATATTAGGTGTGGGCAAGGTTAGCGTCGGGGGACCGCGGTGGGGTAGTGCGAATAAACGCAATTAGTCGAGGTCACAATGAAATGCCGTTCAATCGGCCGCGTGGTCAAGCTCCGGCTGAGTCGACTGGATTCCACTTAGTTAAGTTTAGGGTGCATGTTGCATGAGTGACTGGTATATAAGGGACGCCCGCACCCCCCTGAAGTAATGCGAAAGCGGTTCCGGAGGGGGGACGGTAGTGTAAATGTTTAAAAAAACGGTTAGCGTCGGTGCGGCGATAGTAAACACGTCGTAGATCATTAACTTCTCTGCCCTCTGTGATCATATACGAACACTAAAAATTGTTCGTATGCGCATCAATACGACGCCGATTTTGAACGAAAATTCTGCTGATTTTAAAGCATGAATCAATACAATGTATGTACGACACGACACAGGATTTACACAGCCTTACAAAGGAAATAATAAGGATTTTGGTAATGTAATTGGGTGGAGGTGCCCCTGAGTGTAAGCTACACCACCGGTTTGCACTTGTAATTACGGATATCGGTAAAAAACGTAGTGGTTCTAGAATGTCTGTAATTTCTGATTAGCTCCATTCCTTTATTTTTCTTTTAAACTTTCACTAAACATTGTTGAATACAGGTTGAATCTTAAATGGCGGAAAACATTTACATCCTGCGATTCTGCATGAAAAATTTAGCAAAAAATTTGCTCGAAAACGTTTAGGTTTTGAAGAATTGTTAATTAAAGTTTTGGAAACTTAGCAACACTGTGTGGTCAGTCGTACTGAGCTGTGCGTTAAGTCGCCCGCGATTCACATAGCAACGTACTTGATTTAATATGGAACCTAAGGAGATTGTATACAGGCGTACTAGACCTCCTTCATGGTAATGTTCTAATTTTAATGCGCTGCTTGCATTTTTGAATTAACAGTGCGTAACTATTAAGGAAATATCCAGTACGTTTAAAGTTTTTTTTTTGTAAATTACAGAAATTGCTCAAAGTGGCTACCCCCAACTTCTATGCATTTCATACACATACGTATTAATTATGCTCCCTTCTAGAATTTCAAGCATATTGTTTTGTTGAATCATTATAACTGCTTCATTTATTCGTTGCTGAAGTTGCTCTCGAGTATCAATTTGCACTGCATATACAAATGCTTTTAATGTTCCCCACAAGAAAAAATCAAGACAGCTCAAATCGGGGCTTCTTGGTAGCCAAGGTAATGGACTGCCACGACCAATCCATCGTTCTGGAAATTCATGATTTAACCATTCTCGTGTTTGAATTCCCCAGCGTGCTGGCGCCCCGTCCATTTGAAAAAACATATTTCTTCTTAAATCTAATGGTACATCATCTAGCAGATCCCTAAAATCGGTGTCTAAGAATTCAATAAAATTATTGTGAAATCTGTATTGCACATTGTTGCAACATTTTTGGAAAACTCAAGCATTGCAGAAGCTTTAAACTTCGGATGGAAGTTCTGGGTAAACCAAGGGTATGATGACTACAATTACAGATTGGTGATTCCTTCTGTTGATTAAACTACAATTACAAATCATCATTTCATAAAAATATCGCACGATAAGGAACCCTGAATCCAACTTAAGGCTGCCAATAATTCCTCATCTATGAGGTTAACAGCAAATTGGTATAAGACTTTATTGCTCCATTTTTGATCCAGAATCAAATAGTATGTCGATTATCCGCCATTTAAAATTCACCCTGTATGCACAAATGAATCTTTAAAATACCACTTACGTTTATTATTAAATTAAATTAAATATCAGACGAATAGTTAAAGTTTTGGTTACAACTTGTATATGCACATAAACAATTCGTAGAATTTTTTAATAAACAGTACTTTGAATAGTAACAATCTGCATTCAATAATGAATATGCACCAATGCAAGCAACTGCTAGAAATCCTTAAAAAAATATTCCAAATTATCCGCTTGTGGAAATAAATTTGTAACTTGAATGATATTCAAATACAACCTAGCTCTGTGAACTTTCACGTATAGCATTGGCTTTTTCAGATATTGTAATACTGTAATTACCTTTAATAAGCTTAAATTGGACAATTTCAGGCACACATTCCGATAAATACCCTACAATTACAGTGTTGTATAAGATATTGCGTTTTATATAAGGGCTATTTATGGAAAATCGTTCAACATATTGTTCGATACTATTGCTTCTGTAGTTTCTGTGCAACCCTACAGCAGGGGCGCGAAGTTTTTTTAACATTGGGGGAAACGTCAGTCTCTAAATACAGTTACCTCTGATTTTTGTGATAATCTTATTCCTTGTAAAATTTGCAATGCATTGATATGTTACACAATGACATTTCCGTTTAAAAATAGTCGAAATATGAAATTTCTAGTAAATAATTTAAATGCCCCTTAAGTTTTTCAAATTGCTTGGAAAGTAGAGTATAAAATGCTTCAATTTGGGGATTTAGAAGTTATACCTTTGTTTAAAATTTAAAGCAATAGGTCAATGACAGAAAAGTTACATGCTGTTACCTCATCTCATGAATTAATAAATAAGGTTACCTAAAGAATATTAGAATAATATGACTGCATAAATCTGAAAATATCCGATCGTCGTCATTCAGATTAACGTAGTCTTATAGAGATTAATTATTATAATAAATAATTAATTACCCTCCTTGCATTACAAGATTTAAATAATTGTAACTGTTCAAGGATAAAGTTGCATCAGAATGAAATGGAACCGATATGAAGAGGCCATGTCTAGCGGTGGGCTACATAAAAAGTCTAAAGAAGAAGAAAAAGAAGCAGAAGAAGGGGAAGAGAAAGAAAAAGAGGAAGACGATCAAAAAGGGGAAGATATGTTTTAAAATGTCATGGCAGCCATATTTAAAATGGTAGAAAGGTCACTAGCTGTCATTTGTGTTTAGTATAGTTGTACAATTCATCATGGCAGAATACACGCTTCAACAACGTTTGGTTATTATCCAAAAATTTTATCAAAATAATCGTTCTTTTATTCAAACTCAACGTGAACTTCGTGAAGATTATGGTCCGCTTAATCGTCCTTCTGTGCTTGCTATTCGTCGAATCGTTGAAAAATTTGAAACTAATTTTTCTTTACACGATACCACAACACCAATAAGACAACGAAACGCAAGAAACCAAGAGAATATTGATGCTGTAAGAGCTAGTGTTGCAGACGATGTAAATCTGTCGATTAATCGACGTTCTCAAGAACTTGGCCATTCAAGAATGACAATTTGGCGTATTTTGAGAAAAGATTTGGGTTTACATCCGTATAATATTGTGTTGACTCAAGAACTGAAGCCACTTGACCATCAAAAGCGTCGTTTGTTTGCTGATTGGGCTCTAGAGCAACTTGAAATTGAACCTGATTGTTTCAAAAAAATCATCTTTTCAGATGAAGATCATTTCTGGTTAAACGGCTACGTAAACAAACAAAATTGTCATTTTTGGTGTGAAAATAATCCACAAGAGATTCATGAGAAGCCTTTGCATACGGAAAAAGTTACTCTTTGGTGTGGTTTATGGAGTGGAGGCATCATTGGACCATATTTTTTTGAAAATGAAAATGGAGATGTAGTTACAGTAAATGGTGAACGTTATCGATCAATGTTAACACATTTTTTGTGGCCAAAATTGGATGACATTGATTTGCAAGACATGTTTTTCCAACAAGATGGTGCAACACCACATTTTGCGAATGCCACTATGGAGTTATTGCAAGAAAAGTTTGGTGAGTCTGTAATCTCCAGAAATGGAACTGTTAGTTGGCCTCCAAGAAGTTGTGATTTAACACCTTTATACTTCTTTTTGTGGGGATATTTGAAGTCGTTGGTCTATGCCAACAAACGTCGAACTAGAGACGCTTTGAAATTGAACATCGAATGCTGCATTAATGAAATTACACCCGATGTATTGCGCAAAGTCACCGAAAGTTGGGTTCATCGGATTCGATCCTGCAGACGAAGCCGAGGTAGACATTTGAATGATGTGTTGTTTAAAACGTAATTGTACTAAGCCGTACTTTACAATAAAAAAAAGTTTTGCTTTTATCTCAAATATTTTGGATTTTATTTAATTTTAAAAACATATCGTCCTTATTGGGAAACCCAACTGTTCATATTGTAATTATGTTACATAGGTCTAACAATTAGAAATTTTGATAACAAATACAAAGAACACATACGCTGATACAAATACAAACACCCCAGAAAATCTAACTATGCTAAACACTTATTAGAACACAATCATGTATTGACATCAAATAATATAATAACATTTTTACATTTCTGTGGTGATAAACGTAAATTGGATATACTCGAGGACTTTCAAATTGACAAACACGGTTTAGCAAATACACCACACTTGAATGAATTAGCTACTTTGGCTCAGAAATTCCCCGCTATTGGAGTGTTGGAATAGAAGACCAGAGTCAAGTCCGAAATCAAGCTCCAGTAAACTGTTGCCCTAGGTGAAAATGCTTATAATACTAAATTCTTTTGACAATGACATGTAAAAACGAAATACGTATGAAGCACGAGCAGTAAAAAATCCTGTTGAAATTGAATCTATAGTAATTATTAAAATATATAATTTTTTCGAAAAGGCTGATCTATCAATGAACGTGAAAAAACTAGATATTTGTGCGTAGGAGAGGAAGCAGTAGAATTAGAATTAGAAAATGGTGAGAAAACAGCCGTATGCGGCAATTATAAATACCTTGGGGTAAGAATACAGAAAGATGAGAAACAAATTAGAGAAAAAATTTGGCAAGGCTAGAGAGCTATAGGAAGGCTAAATGGGATATGATGGAATAAGGAAATAACTAAGAACAGGAAATGCAATATCTGCAACACAATCATTAAAAGTATAGTACTTTACTGAACCGAAGTATGGAGATGGAATGAAGCGGATAAGAGCAGAGTAGCAGCTTTGGAAATGGATGCACGAAGAAGATCGTGCAGAATATCCAGGATGGAAAGGGTTCCCAACGAAAGAATCAAGAAGCTAATGGGAATAAAAGATCGTGGAAAATGTAGAGAAAAACAATTAATATGGTACGGCCACGTCAAAAGAATGGGAGAAGACCGACTTCCCAGAGCCACAATGGAATGAACGCCTCCGAACCGAAGAAAGAGAGAGCGTCCCAGAACAACATTGGGAAACATAATAAGCAAACCGATGAGTGACAGAAATCTCCAAGACGAGCATTGCCAAGATAAACGGAGATGAAGGAAAAGTCAAGAGATTGGGCAGCGCCGGTAGACACTATAAAACCGATTACATACAGGGCGATTCAAAAGGTGTGGTCCAAACGTTAAGGAGTTAAACTCATATTCGATTCACAATTCTTTTCTAGTTATTTTTAATAAATAACATATATAATTACAAGAAAAATAAAAATAAATCCAAATGTTGAAAATGTCCACACTGTACTTGTATACAAAGTCATCCCTGTTTTGAATTTCCGTTACATAAACTTTTTCCTTTAATGTACCCTACAAGTAAAAATCTAGTGCAGTAATATCAGGTGATCGAGCCGGCTATGCTGCTGAACCTCCTCCTCCAATCCGGCGTTGTGGGAAGTTATGATTTAGCCAATATCTAACCTGTCGTGATGTGTGCAACGGTACCCCGTCATGGTGGTACCACATTGATCTCTGCACATCAAGAGGCACATCTTTTAATAGTCCCGCCAAAAGGTATTATCTAAAAAGTCTTAATACATAGCACCATTAAACCGATGTGGTAATACATACGTCCGATGACATGACTACCTACAATACCGGCCCAAACGTTAACACTGAAGCGTTGGTCAAAAGCAGTTGGGATTGTAGAATGAGGGTTGTCGAAATCCCAGTGATGCATATTATGCCAGTTGTTGATACCATTCCGCCGTCCAGAGAATTTGACTTAAAATTCTGCATTGTTTACGATAGCATCTACCAAGCACTGACAAAACTGTAGGCGTTTCAAGTTATCACCATCAGGTAAATTTTGTACATGTTGTATATGGTACGGATATAAACCGTTTCTGTTTAGTGTACGCCTAACTGTCGCCTGAGTAATATCTAATTGCCTAGAAATTCTTCTGGTACTCGTTAATGAGTTTTGCTGGACTGCGTCAATAATGTCCACGTTATTTAACCATACCTGTTTCACACAAATTTCGGTGCAACCGTTATAATATTTGGTGGTCAGGCTGTCGCTGGTGAGGATACCTTCTCCGATATTCTACCACAGCTGCATAAGCATTCCCGCTGCAATAGCCATGTACAAAATCCGTTTTAGATATTCACCTGCCGAAAAGGACTCCATCATGACTACACTTAGAAAACAGTAATAATTCAAGCTTGAAACACCTTCTGTCATAACAAATTAGTATTGCTTGATTTGTTTCCTATAATGACTTGATTTAACAGAACAATGATAAAAACAAGGAAATCCTCTGTAACCAGATAACGGTTGAAAATAAGACATGGGTTTATTAACATCTTTTGTTTCGTGTAGCATCCCACATCACACCATTAAGTTTGGACTACAGCTTTTGAATCACCCCGTATATATACATATATATATATATAAAATACATAATTGCTTTAATTCTTATTCCTAGATAGTACAATTTATTCTACTAATTTGTTTTATATGAAAAGACAAAAAAAAATACCAAAATTGCATGATGATGCTCAAATATGCAATTAATACAAATATATGTTCAGAGTTGCCGAAATATGGAATATATGCAAAATTACATCATTTAATTGTATTTAATTAGATACGGATACATACGAAAGCACTATGTTGGCATATATATTGCTATGGTTATCCCTTAAATAATTATAATTATCGCCTCACGTTGGTAGCGACACAAATTTGCTAGGTAATAAAAGTCATGGTTTAAAACTAACGCCAACTAGGCCGAACACAAAACTGTCATCTCAGGAAATTAGAGAAATGTTTCCTCTCGTGGCCTCAACTTGTCTAAAAAGTTGAAACATTAAAAAAAATACCTCGTGCAAATTCTGCCAGCTTCACTTTGCTTTAATGTCACCGTAATTAGTTTATCTTTTATCAGCACCAACGTTTACAATGTAGTTAGGCACGCTAAAATGCCTCTGGACAGCTACCCATCCGGGACACAGGTTGCATTCACCTCCATCTGGTTGGTACAGCTCTCCGTGGACTGCCGCCTCTTCCCGTCAGATCGTTCTTTACCATTTTTTATTTGCGACGATTAAAACCGCACTTCCTTTGATGATGCTGTATTGTCTTTTAAAATATTACATGTTTTATGACATTCCAAAAATAAACAAATGTAGTATCCCATTCAAAATTTAGTAATCGTTAACGGAAAACACGTCTTGCCGCGACGACGATTCACAAGTGAATGAATAATATAATTATTTAATTAAATTTTAAAGCTTACTTTTGACAACCAATGAAATTACAAGGTTTATGACAGATGGGAAAACGGTCAAGCTGTCAAATCCCATTTTTTATTATTAATTTACACAACAAATCACAATAAAACCTTCAGATGGCACTCATGCCCAATTAGCATTCAAGCCTCCCATTATAATATCACAGCAATATATAAGTTTTAGAGTTAGCATTTGCATAAAACCCGTGCTTTACCTATATAAACAACCTAGTCATAAGAACATTTTTTTTGATAATCCCAGTCTTCGAATTGACTATTTTTTCAATTTATATTGAAAAGCCATGTATAAACGAATGAAAAACAAGACGAAGATTTACCGTAAATGTTACATTTGTAAATAAATGATAATATTAAAACTGAAAATTTATGAAGTATGTGAAAAATTTTATAATTCAAATAAAAATTCCAATCTCCTTCAATTAACTTTAGTAAATCTGTCTATTGACTCATTAATAAAGTTCTTATCAGCATCAATGTTTTCATGTTTTCTTAATATGAACTTATATTTTCTAATAGCTTATAGTTTGCCCAACCCTGTATATAAGGACTTAATACAACGAGCAAACTTCATTCCGCTTTTCATTTTCGTGTAACGGATTGTTGCACAGAGGATTTAACGGCCACCCCCGCGAAGGGCGCAACAATCGCCGCTTTTACTTTATTTTTCGTATGAGATTTTATAATCGTATAATGGTACGTTTTCAAAAAAAACGACATTTTCATGCAAATTTCAAGAGGGATGTGTCTTTCTTTTATAAAATTTTTATTAGCATGTGTATGCGAGCCGAAAGTTTTTGCAATTCAAAGAGAAATTACAATCCGGGGAATACCTACATAATATAATATTTAATGAAAGCCTTTTGTGTTATACATGCTCAGCCATCTTTATTCGTTGACCTTGGAGTAAGAAATTAGGTCAGGCCGTTATTTTCGCGAAAGAGAATAAACAAATAAATGTGCCAACTTCCCTTGCTGTACAGGAGAAGCTTTGTGTTGTACGTTCGCATCAGAGCTTTAATTTAATATATAAAGCATTTGATAAATTGTAGCCGCTTGAATAATTTCCAGTATGCATAATATAATCGTCTAAATTAGAGGAAAATCTGGAGGTAATTATATGAGTTTCCTTTTGTAGTTCAACAGAAACGGCCCGTTGTTTCCAAATTTACATTTACAAATTATTGTTTTGATTTTCTTTGGGATGCCCTTAAATAAACAAAATAAGGAAACGGTTCACAAGGCACGATTTTTATTTACATGCCTGTATGTAAACGATAGCAAATGATTTGAAATCGACCACTTAAGCGATGATAAACAAGGTTTCAATGGCAATCAACAAGCATGCGCCAGCTTCAACTGTTGATATCCAACCCCAGACGCCTGCGATGTTCCCGCCAGGAACTCCACTTTCAGATGTTTCAGTACTTCTCGGCGGTTTCAGCTGAAAGGGCGACGTGTCGGCCGCGTGCAGGTTCGAACCCAAAACGATCGCAAAATACTTTACGTCCTTAGGAAGCGCGAAGTTTAACACTTCAAGGCGAATTCTTCGAAGTCTTTACATTGTTTTCAGTGCAAATCCTGAAAGGTTCCGCAACAGTGGCGAAGTTTTAACACTTTTCAACTTCCTGAAAAACTTGGTGACTTTTGTTCGGAAGAAATTTTTAACTGTTAACTAAAATAAGTGGCTAGAAAATACTTTTAAAGCCAGTGGTTGCTCCTTAAAATTAATTAAATTAAAGTGTCTAAAAATTGTGTCGACCTAAGGATTTAATTAGCGCTCGAAGTTGTGAAATTAAACTAGAAAAGTGTCGAAATAGAACTTCTCGTTAATTGCATCAAAGAAGTCAAAATGGGCTCTATGGGTGAAACTATTTTAATTGTGACCGTCCTCTTTATTTCTTTGAAAGGTAAGTTATTAATATTAAAGAGCTTAAATTCGGGGTTTTGTGGAGTAATTGGAAATGTCTAGGAGCGATTACAAGTTTTTATATTAATTTTCCTGCCCCCAAAGGATTTCATAGAATAATTAAAAATTGCTCCTTCTTAATTATGTAGAATAAAGTGAACTCTAAAAGTATTAATTAGCTGCGCGTTTAATCAACGGGTTATCAGAATTTTCAAGAGCTTCTGCAATCTAATTTAAAAATAAATTATCCCAGATTTTAAACGCAGCAAACTCATAAATTAATTGGTTTAATTTTTCCACAAACTTTGTCTAATTAACAATATAATAAATTTCTGTGGTTAAATCCAAATGTTCATGGAAAATACGCAGAACGGTGCAACTCGATATTAATAACACAACCACATAAAAAATATCAAAATTAGTATATCATAATGTTGGTACGTGACAACCTTAAATATTGACCCAGCTTTAATTACTTGGTGTGCAAATATTCCCATGAAATTAAATATTCGTAATTTCAGCTTATTATTCCCAATTAAACAATTAGGGAAAAATCAACAAGGCTTTTCAATTTTTCCGTAACTATACGCTGAAGGTACATTGATTAAATTTAGCTTGTTAGGATTTTTGCGAAAATTAAAAATGTATATTTACAATTAGTAACAGAAAATAAAAGCTAATTGGTATCAATAGTAGGGCAAAAAAAATAATTTAAAATAAATATCAACATTAAAATTTTATATTTTCATTTTATTTTATATGGCAAATATTGTTTGAAATAGGTACTAAGATTATCTTGTTTATTAATATAAAATAAATACTCAACTAATATTTCGCAAACATTTATGTTTATGTTGCTACGCTCTTCAGTTCAGATTCCATTACCATATTTACCAAAAATAAACTCAATATTATATTTTAATTTACTCTGTATGTCAGCACAAAAAAACATATTTAATTACCTACTAATACTGGCTACGGATGTACGGAATACAAGCAAGACGGTGTACCACGGTTGTATTTCTGAGAGGCATTCAGAATTAGGCTCTAAATTTTGTGTTGTAAAAACTACCAAAGACCATTTTATTTTTTATTTTACAAATTATAAAATGTATTTATTATTAAAGAGGATAGTCGTTACTATAATCTCATTATAATTTTTTTCGTTATTACGCAATGGACATTTTAGGGAATCCATAATAGCTTTGTAGAGCTTCATCAACAAATAATTACTTTAATTAAAATTTTAAAAATCGAATATTGACGTGTAGGAAATTAAAGCGGTCCTAGGAGGACTAGTAATAGCTTTACCATATCAATTATATTTTTCCAAGTTGTAGATAAAGAGAATGATTTTCGTGAATTATAATTATGTTGCGGTGTTATATTTAATTTTATAATTTAGAAATTTATGATCATCCCATATCTTGACCGCAAATATTACAGGTATAAATACAACACACATAAAGATATTTAAAGGAAAATAAAAATAAGGTTCCCTAAAAGTATACACACGCATGCATACGTATTCTTCTTGAAATATTAACAAGTCAATCAGTCTACGTTTAAACCCAGAATTTTTGAAAAAATCATTAAAATCAAAATTTTAAAATTAATCAATGTTCCAAGATTTAAATTGAAAAAAATCTGTACACTGGTAACCTCTGAACTTTTCTATCTACTATTTCATTATAATTATTCTAATTAATATAATCATTTATTAAAGTCAACTTTTTGGGCTTAAGCCGCGTTGTCGTAGTATTGATTGATGCTGACGTTCCGCTAACCTTTGCAGATAGCATTATCAGAGAGTAACGAGTGGCGGACCGACGGATCCGGTATTTATAGGTTTCCCTTAACCACTATCAATAGAAAAAAATGTCCTAGGTATTACATACGTTGTAACTGCAAATAGTAACTATTGATTTCAAATCTCATAATTTTTCTTATAGCTACCACAAATTATAGTGTTACTACAGATAGTAAATAAATGTTAACGAAATTGGGAAAAATTGTCATAATGTTGTAAGAAAATATAAATAAGGAAATTGTTAAAAGTAGTCACTTTGTAGTAACGCTACTGCAAAGAAATAAACAATTTGTGGTAAAGAAATGCAGAAGAATTGTTAAAAAAATATATTAACTTTTTAGTAATAAAACTGGTTCCATGTAGGTAATTCTATATAAAGAATATTAAAATATAATCAACTAAATACATTATTTGCTGTAAAAAAAAGATTTTATTTAATAGTGAGAAATCAAGTTGCAACTGTCTAAAATGCAAATGAAATATCGAAATTGCTAATTTTTTAATTGTCATAAATTGGTTTACTTTAAGTGGTTTTAATTGCATGGTTTATCAGTGAAGTTTTGTATTTCAGGCATTATTTATAACAGTCCATACACCTTATTGAATATTAAATATCAGAAAAAATTATAGTATACACTTTAAAAATAATGTCGATGTGGCGACTTATTAATATATATTTATATATACATATATATATATATATATATACAGGGTGATAATGAATTTCAGTCACAAACTTCTAGGGCTTAAATTATACATGAAAAGAAACATTGTTTGCTAATAAATGTATGGTCAAAAGTGTTTCAGGGATAGAGCTTCTCAAAGATTCTTTAAGAAGCGCCTCAGTGAAAGCAGCTAAATTTACTTCCTACTATTTGTTTCCATAACGACGCAAATTAATACAGGATAAATAAAGCCCTCTTTCCTACTTTTCAAATTCAAATTAAATTTAAAATAAATTAATTAACAAAATATTTCAAAACAAAGCAATAGAAAACTGTATATATATTTACTATACATAGGAGACGCTATATAACCCTGAGCCCTGTAATGGATGTATATCATAATTTCGAGATCAAACTAATAATTTAGAACCTATTCTTAAGCTTTATTTTATTAAATAGGTTATATAGACCTATACGCAACAGAAAGTGGTAGTATACGTTCACATATACGCACATGCACTATGAATAAAATATTCACATGCACGTGTTATATGCAAAATGTGCAATTTTACAAAAAATAAACCATGTAGTGCAACTTCTCTTCATTCTTCGACGGGTTAGGTTAGCCTACGGCCTGGCATACGTGCCAATAGGGTGCACAAAACTTACTCCATTGTAAGTAATTAATAGTCGATTGGCCTATATACAGAGGGAGAAGAACATAAGGTGTGAACTTGGTTATCAAATAAAATTATATTTATTTCTATGAATTTAGGAAGTTTAAGTTTTATGTACAAAATCCAAATAGCAATATAATATTTAATAGAAAAATAGCTAGTATTTATATATTAAATGATTTTATAAATTATTAATATAATAATTATAACAATTAAACAGGGAATGATTTCTTAACTTATTCACTTAGAACGAGCAACTTTATCAGAAAATGTATTTTTCTAGTATTCAGATATTTTACTTTTCTATATAAAAAATTAAATCTGCATGGATATGTACCTCACAGAATGTTATACATACAAGCATAAAATATGCAAATTTAAATTGATACTGATTAATTGTAGTTCATGCCTGTAGGAAGCGCCCAGTACAAGAAGTGCGTTAGTCACATTTTAGTAGTTTTGAGATATTACCTGTTAATGTTATGTTTTGCGTTTGGAAATTTTATAGTACCATGGCAAATGAAACCAACCTGAACACAAAATGATTTCTCACTGAAATATGTGTACCTTAAATACCTGTCCGACGATGAGTAGCGGACGACGGAAGGTAGAAGTACGGTAAACGCACCTACGTAGTGCAGAACACCGACGTGTACGCCACAAGCTTTTGTTTTGTATTTTGTTAGGCGCTCAGCCAATTGCGTTCCCTCAAGACATTTTTCCTACTGTTATATAGCCTGACATTAGTATTAAGTTCTTTGTAACCTTCACGTAATTTAGCCCAGTCTTCTCTAATACACCCAATATGTAAAGAATGTTAAACACAACGTAGAAGTGGATTTAGGTAGGTTTGGACTTAGGCACATTTGGCATTGAAGCAGGCGCGCAAACAAATACCCAGAAGTCGGACTGATAATCTTTAAAAGTATCGCAATAACGATACCGATAGTTTATTAAAAAGTATAGCGATACCGATACTTGATACTTTTTTTAGGAAATATCGCCATACCGATAGTCGATTCTTTTTTCAGAAAATATCGCCATACCGCCGGTAGTCGATACTTAAAAAAATATATCAGTATACTTTTAGCGATGACTACTTTCCGTTGGGGGAATGGAGGGTGAAAAATAAAAATATGGTTTAATGAGGTAATTTTATTTTTAAACAAATGTTTAATACATTTTAAAATTATTATTCGTCAGTCCATGTCTTTTATCGCTTAACACCGAAGTATCCGCCCTAAAAGTCTTTCAAGCAAAGCACATAAAGGAAGGGTCGTATTATATTTAACCGATGCTTAAAAGACAACTGTTAAGATTAAAACATATCAAGAAACTCAACGGGGTGATAAAGTATTCAGTATTGTTACAGTTAATCACCTCTATGTGGAATGAATAAACAGCTTAACAAACAGCGTTTGGGGTTTTATGTTTTACCGAATATTTACATTCCTAGCTAGTGCGACTAAACGTGTTTACAGGTTCAGGAACTGGAATTACCTGTTTAGTTGGTTATCTAGAATATTACAGCAAATAGTATCGCTAAAGTATCGCAAATCTGCGGTAATCGATAACTTTAACCGCGATACCGATACTCGATACTCTTTTCTAATGTATCGCGATGCCATAATCGATACTCAAAATCTATCGCGATGCCATAATCGATACTCAAAATCTATCGCGATGCCATAATCGATACTCAAAATCTATCGCGATGCCATAATGGATACTCAAAATCTATCGCGATACTTCTGGTCACTGCGAATACCAGCATATGCTGCTTCAAGGACTTGTGGAAGCTCCAATCGAAAGAGTTCGAAGAACTACCCTAGATGGCACGACAAGTTCAATTTTAAAGTTAGGCACTTTTTGTACTGGGCCTTCCTTTTAATTGGAATATCAGTACAATAGTATTGCATTAAACTGCCTTAATTATCACAAATCCACTACAATTATTAGAATTAGCAGACACACCATAGTGCAAAATATGGAATTGTTGAAATTTAAAACTATCCAGAAAATGCGAAATCGTCGCTGTCAATTAAACTGCTTTCCACAGAAAGCTTGATTGATTGTTCTAAACGCTGCTACTTAATTGGTTGCTTTCACGTACTTATGTCGCCCTCAATAAACCCTTCAAGGTTCCCTGATATCCGTCTAAACAGTAATTTTTGAATTTTCTTCATATTAACTGCAACTAACTTTCATGGTGATTTAAATTATCCGGAAATAATTTTAAAAGTTGCGTACTGGAAAACTCAATTAATTTTAACAGGCGCCATCGTTCCAAGAAGAGTTAATTAAGTTGGTTGCAGCTAATTGGTTGATTCATTAAGAGGTTTGATTTTTTGTTGTTTTCTACCACAAATTGTGTTTTGAAACATTAGTTAAAACAAAATAACGTTGATACGGATTCTTATAATTGTAAATTACTATTCGGACAATTAATTACTGATCGAATGAATATTGGATAGGTAACTTTTAAAATGGGATTTTGAATCATCACGACGAATAAATTTACTCAATTAAATAATATTTAAATTCAAATGGATCTCGATGGTATTATTCATAGTATGTACTCATTGACTAAAATATAGTTATACCTTTTTGTATTTTGGTAAAGTATTTACATAATTATTTTATTGGATACAAAAATTGCGAAAGCTTTTTAGGAAATAATAGAAATAATATCCAGCTAAATAAAAATACCCTTTTAGTTAATTAACTCTGATATTATTTTTTATATATAATTTATTTAATTATTCAAATATTATTTTGTAAAGTTGTTTCTGATAAAGTTAATTCTTCGTTACAGTTTGCGAGTTACCATTTTATTTTTGAAAATCGGTACATTCATTTAGAAAATGTATTATCTTCCATCATACTGGGGTGTGTATCGATTGAACGTGTATTAGTCGGATATTAATTAGCAGTATATTTTAGGGTGGAAGGGAGCTCTATAAAATTGCCAAAAGTGTTTTATTTCTTCGCGTGCCTTCATAGAAGCCAAATATATTTTAATAGTGTAAATATTTATAGGGATTACCACCCTACATTGGGGAAGATCCTTTAATTGGGGATTTCCATTCAGATCTGGATACATTTAATAAATATGATCTCCATACAGTTCTAATATCCACAACTAAAAGTGGATCTAGACAGAAATCCAAGTTCCGTAAGAAGATATTTAGATCCTGTAGTAGGCACCGCGGTGGGGCAGTGCGAATACGCGCTGTCAGTCGAGGTCACAGTGAAATGCGACCGATTGGCCGCGTGGTCGAACCCCGGCTGAGGCGAACGTCAAAATCCTGTACAGGTAATTTTGCATTTCGTAATGTACGCTAAATTCGTGTGCTCTTCTTCAATATACTGTATGGACAGTCTAGTACATCACATTTCTTTAAGATACCGTTTAGGAATCGTAAATGAGCTCCATATATAGTAAAATTAGCTATTTAAAACAGTAAACCATTAATAGCCCATCAGAGTCCAATAAAGTTTTGAAATTTGTAAGTTTATGAGGAACCAGCAAATTCGGTATGCATTGCGCTGGAAATGAGAATAAGCTTGCTAAATCTTTGTATTTTGATGGTTATAAATTCCAATAATATAAGCCGATTTCCGCTATGGTTTACAACTAAATGCAAGCAAATAGTACAGTTTAATATGAGAGACCAGCAAATTCGGCGTGCATTGTGCGAGAAAAGACAATAATCTTGCTAATTCTTTGTAATTTGAAGGTTAAAAATTCCAATAATATAACCCGATTACCGCTATATATTACAAGTAAATGCAAGCACATGGAATAGTTTAATTTGAGAAACTACCAAATTCAGCGTGTCTTGCGCTAGAAATGATAATAAACTTGCTAATTTTTTGTAGTTTGATGTTTCCATTGATCTGCTTTGGGAGCCCATTTTTATCCAATATACATGATTAGCCAGTGTTGTGGGAAATTTCAAAACTGCAGTATTTAAATAGGTTTTTATCTTTAAATTAATCTTTTTACAGTTTTCGTTCAAGATATCCAATTTTATTAAAAATAAATAAGGCTTAATACGTGAGCACAATTTCGATATACGCCCTCTTCGAGAATTTTCCATTACTCGCCTAACATGTTCGGTGTAGCGCATGCAACTTCTTGCATTTTTAATTTTAAGCCACTACAGTTAGCAGTCTCTCAACATAAACCTTTCTCTTTAGCAAAATTCAAAGAAAAATGTAATATGCGGTCAAATCTGGAGATATAGCCGGCCAAACAATGTCGCCATTTTTGATATGATACGGTTCGGAAAGAGTTCACTTTAAGCAGCCATGGACAGACAAGCAGTATGACTCGTGGCCCCATCTTGCTGGAAACACGGAAATTGTTGATAGCTAATCAATTCTTGAGTCAAAAATGTTGTGACCATGATTCTGTAACGCAGTGCGGTAACGGCTGTGGGGTAGTCTTAAAATTTTCTGTTTCACTGGCGCACGCATTGCACCGAAAATGTTGGGCGAGTATTGGAAAATTTTCAAACCACACTAGAAAAGCTCGAAGACCGTAATGGTGCCCATCTATAGGTATACAGTATTATCTTTTTTAAATAAGATTGCATATATTACTTCAGGGAAAGATTTATTTAAAGGTAAGAACAGATATAATAGATCTCGATAGTTTGGGCAACATTGGTCCTTCGAGTCGGATTACGTTACAAGGAATATGTGTTCTCGTGTTTAAGTTATTGTGTGTCCTATGAGGTCTGGTCGTACAGGATATTGGGAAAAGTCCAAAATTCCCAAGCACTGGAGCACTGCACTGCCCCAGGTATATCAGTCTTTGTTACTAGCCATCTCGAAGTGGTATAATTGAGCGTTTCTGGTAGTATATTTGAGATTTTAATATATTGTTACGTAAAAGCTTTAAAATTATTAGTGTGTTTTTATAAACAGATCGAGGAAATACCATGCGATATCAATAGCTTCCCCAACAAAATATAAATTAAATTACGGTCCAGGTACAGATACAAAAAAAGATCTAGATAAATATATGGAATCTATATGTCGTGTTCTGCTTCTACTAGATTTATAATAAAAAAATTTTTATTTCTTGTTAACCTTTCGGGGATCTCTATTTCTATATATTTTGTAGTAATAACATAATAAAATGCTTGTGCTGATTCGTCACTTAACACCGCGTGGCGGGTAACTGCTATTGTGTTGTAGTGATGTGCAATACCTTAAAAAATGATCGCAAAAGTGAAGTTCTCTACCCACTGTATAACTCATAATCGCCTTATATGTAGAGATAGTTCCCATGAAAAGGAACTGAATTACGTACTTGCACCAGCGCTACTAAAAGTAAACTGAAAAGACATTGAATAAGTAATTACACCAAGGTGAAAGCAGCGTCACGAAAAAAATATTTGTAAGCATTTTCCTGCTTCAAATGTTTGCCTGGAAAACGTGGAACAATAAATTAGAATTGGTCCTTGATTTAGTCTGCTATTTTTGTCTCTCCCAGGTTCACTGCATTCAGTCGATACTTTAACAGCGTTAACTCTTCCATTTTTAATTAATCGTGAAGACGACCCTTGTGATATTTTAATGGAATTACCTAGGTGATCATTCGAAAATGATATTTCAAGGTATATCTTTTTGGTTCCTTCGCTATATACGCGTCTTTCTTAGAATTTTACCTACTGAAACGGTTTTAAACAGTACGTAAAGGACTTAAACATGGTTGAATTGAAATTGGTATTTGAAAAATCTGTAGCAGTTCATTTAATCCATTTAAATTTCTACACAATATAATATAAATATAATCGAAATAGTTTGAAATGCTATAAAATACGTTTAGATCGACGGAAAATCAATTTTTCTAGAAATTTTAGGAAAGTTTAGGATTACAATTCTTAGTGTCATGTTTATAATAGCGACGCTAAACTCTCGTACTTGTTTCCGTTTTTGTTCCTTATGATCAAGTATACAATTCCTGTAAAGAAGTAGAAATGTTTTCCTAAATATAGATTTAAAAATTTTACTGCTGCATCAGTATTTTCTATCACAAACGCCTTTTAACAACACGCAGTATAATATTTCTCTCACATAAGGCACTAATTTTTTTAACTGATCCGTAAGATTATTGTAGTTGCTTGTAGCCATCGCAAATATAATAATAAAATTTTTCTACGTCATCTAAAATATTAGTTAAACGCTTGGAATGAAACTCTTATGATGAAAAGTGATGTTAAAGCAATTGGTGTACTGATATACGCGCTTCCAAGAACAATGTTCTACTGCTTTAGTAGCGTGGTGCAATTCTAACGAGTTTCGATATTTTTGTGTTTCTTTATATACGGAGTGTTCCAGGAGGAATAGTAAATATTTTATGAGGTGGTGGTATAGACTATTTTTAGTGAAAAAGTTCATATACACATATGTCCAATTATCTCCCTGGCAATGAAAATGCAGATAAGCTTGCCAAACTGGGAGCCGGGGAAACCTGCCTGGGACAGGGTTTTCCAAGGCAACAGCTCACGTCATCCCTAATCGAAAGGTCACACGTGAGGCTGAAGGATGCATAGAGGAAGCTTAGGGATCACGTTTGCAGAGTGCAGGAGGAAACTGCCTTCCACTTTCTAGGAGACTGCAAGGCACGAATGCGATTAAGACATGTTTTCGGTGCAGCAACACTTCACAGTGCAGAGTTGGAGAAGGTTTTCTTAAAGTCGCTGAGGAGGTAGGAAAGGAAGAGAAAGGGTTGTGAAGATTGAGAGGATGCCAGGGGTTAGTAGAAAAGATCCATATGGGCCTATTTCCTGACCATCTCAGCCCTCCCCCCATAATCTACTACTATTACCCATAAATAGCCACACAAAAGGCGTTAAGGAAACGCAAATCACATATTGATTTCATTTAGTGATTGTTTAAGTAATACACAAATAATTTGCAATAGTTCAAACTAGTTGTTAAAAAAGCCCACGACCCACTTCAACGCACTTTTCAACTCTTTTAACAATATCACGTATAGCTCTTCTGAGGACACCTTGGCGATATATTGCCAACGGCCTATTTGTCCTTTGTGTTCACCTTTCCTATGTAGATTTCGCTTTCCTTCCACCCCCACACACAGTAATCTAAAGGGGTAAAGTCTGGGGATCTTGGTGGCCAAAAAACGTGGTCTTATCGGTCGATTTATCTTTCAGCAAATGTTAGATTTAGCCAGAATGTCCAGGGGCTCCGTCTTGCTGGAAGAACATATCCATCCTTATAGCAAACTAAACCTTCTCTATCTTTCACATGGTATTAAACATTCAGAATACAGAATGCTTCTTGTTTGTTTCGGGCGTGCGGCGTGCGCGTGCATCTGATATGTACGCGCCAAGTTCAAACAGTTGTATCTCCGTAACCATTGAGAATTGGACACATGTTTATAGAACATTTTTACTCACAATAATCCATACTACAACCTTCTGACATTTACTCTTTTTCAGAAAGGAATAAATTTTTTTTGTTTATTTAAAGGTTTATTTTTATTCTCCAATAACATATAACTACAATGTAGAATGAATCTCGTAGATTCACGGGATTAGTAAAGTGAATTACGAAAATCGAAGTAACCAGAACTTGTAATGGCTGAAGAAATAAATATAAGTACAGTATGTAACTGAAAGTCATTATATCTAGGTATAGCTATTATCTAGGATGAAGAAAATGCCAATTAAAAATGCAGATCCACTGAATATCTATCTCTAAAACAATTTAAATTTTATTAATCAAAAATTTTACGGCATCAAAAATAAATCAATATGTCATATATAAAATTTATGACAAAACTGTATTTTTTTCATTCAAAACATTTTAAGACTCCTCGTTTTTTGAAGATTCTGCGCCAGAGAATAATAATACAAGAGAACTCTCTTTTTATAAGTTCATATATCAAAACACTGATTGCTTTAACCTTAGCAAATAACTAACTTGAGGTCTTACTTTCCTAACAAATTACTATTAAGTGAGGTAGATATGTGCTGTGCTACAGTTTAGGGAAACTGCAAATTTATTTATCCTAGGAGATATCATAGCATAGTTTACAAATTCCAGTTAATATACTCTTAGGGACCACGGTGGAGCAGTGCGAATACGCACTGCCACTAGAGGTTAATCGACCGCGTGTTCGAAATCTAGTTGAGGCCACCGTATTTCGCTTAGTTAAGTTTAGTTGCATGAATGGATAGTATGTAAGGGACGCCCGCAGCCCCTTGAAGTAATGCGAAAG